>PVJC01000434.1:57314-126493 GCA_004026665.1 Murina feae
GGGGGAGAGAGAGAGAGAGAGAGAGAGAGAGAGAGAGAGAGAGAGAGAAACATCAATGATGAGAGAGAATCATTGATTGGCTGCCCCCTGCACGCCCCACACTGGGGATCAAGCCTGCAACCCAAGCATGTACCCTGACTGGGAATCGAACTATGACCTCCTGGTTCATAGGTCAATGCTCAACCACTGAGCCACACCAGCTGAGCTTCATCCCATCCACTTTGTCTGAGCCACCCAGCTTCCCAGAAATGTGGGCCCCACCCGGGTTGCAGACCCAACCGGCAAGTGAGGCCATCTCTGAGAGCATCCTGAAACCAGCAGCGGCAGGCTCCACTTCCTCTACCGCTGAGTGCCCCTCTCACATCAGGTATCAGGGCACATGTACAGGAAAGACAAAGTGAGTATCTTGCAACATCCAGATGGCACAGTTTTGAAACAGCTATAGCCACCTCCAAGGGATCCAGTAAGGGAGATAGAATTCTATAATATGATTTAGAGTTTTAAAAATTCCTGCCAAAGTATTATGGCATCTGGTGACCTCCCACTGTACCAAATGATTTATACCTAAACCTTCAAGATGTGACCTATAGATTTAATAAGCCCTGTCTAATGGATGTAAAGATAGGGCAAAAAAAACTATGATTCTTTTGCATTATCTGAGAAGAGTCAGTAACAGGTAGGCAGATACTCAGAGATTGGGTTCTTGGTGTGTGGTATGAGTTTATCATGTTCATTCTCATAGCTAGGAGACACAAAACCAACACTACGGAAGAAGCCTAACAAAAGAAACGAAAGGATGGGGTTTCCAGATTTATTTTTTTTTTGGTAATGGATTCTGCTTTAAAAAAATACGCTGTTGCTGCCAGTATTCAGAAGATTGAGAGTACTCTGCAGTGGTTTAAAAGCCAGGAGCAGCTTAACTTTTATGTGAGTTCATTACTGTTTGTTTATGAAGGTTCATCTGAGCCAACTACTACAGAATCAAATGACAGAACTTTGGCAGAAATGTTTTTGTTCAAAGGACAACTCTCAAACACAGACATATTGGAGTACAATAATAACTTTCAAGTGTTAAGTTCCACATGAATGGAAAAATAGTAGACAAAAGCTTATCCAAGATATATGGACATCACAGAAATATGTATTCGAAAAAACATCGTAGTCAGACTTCATTGAAAGTTGAAAATATATAGCAAGACAATAGGTGGAGAAGTTTGTCATAGGAACACTTAAACAGAAATATATTTTCCCAACTGGAAAAGACTTTCTACCATCTTCCCACTAGTTGCCAAGAGATTGCAAAAGTAGAAGTGGGAATGATAGATTTTGCTCATGTTTTCCCTAGCAACACAATAGATGAGGGATATGTTTATGGACTGAAGCATATAATTACTGTACTAGAGTATTTTAGACAATGGAATCCTTTGCTGTAATCTTTTTAAGGGGTGGGACAATCACTGTGAAGAGCAGCCATCAATATCTCTGCACTTGTAATGCTATGTAAAAAATTTGTATTGTGAGCCCTAGCCGGTTTGCTCAGTGGATAGAGCATTGGCCTGCTTGAAGGGTTCCGGGTTTGAGTTCAGTCAAGGGCACATACCTCGGTTGTAGGCTCCTCCCTGGCCTGGGCCCTGGTCGGGCATGTGCAGAAGGTAACTAATGTGTCTCTCTCACATTTGTATTTCTCTTTCTGTGTCTCTCCCTCTCCCACTCTCTCTAAAAATCAATGGAAAAATGTCCTCGGTGAGGATTAAAAATAATAATAAATTTGTATTGTGAGTCTACATATTATTTGTCTTTACACTTCTGGGAGAGAGTTAACTTTTTAATAATCTTACTTGGGAAAAACAATTATTTGTTAATAAGAAACTATGAAGAATAAAGAAAAAACTTTGGAATGTTAGGCAAAGAATGTGGTGGCAAAAAAAAAAAAAAAAAAAAAAAAAAAAAAAAAAAAAAAAAAAAAAAAAAAAAAAAAAAAAAAAAAAAAAAAAAAAAAAAAAAAAAAAAAAAAAAAAAAAAAAAAAAAAAAAAAAAAAAAAGAACAAAAACAGTATGGTATAGGCACAAAATCAGCCACATAGATTAATGGAACAGAATAGAAAATCCAGAAATAAACCCACACCTATATGGTCAGTTAATCTTCAAAAAAGGAGGCAAGAATATACAATAGGGAAGACAGTCTCTTCAGCAAATGGTGTTGGGAAAACTGGTCAAACACATGTGAAAAATGAAAACAGGACCACTTTCTTACATCATATACAAGCAGAAGCTCAAAATGGATTAAAGACTTAAATATAATACCTGAAACCATAAAACTCCTAGAAGAAACCATAGGCAGCCAATTCTGACATCATTCTTAAGCAATATTTTTTTGTGTACATCTTCTCAGGCAAGAGGAACAAAAGCAAAAATAAAAGAATGGGGCAACATTAAACTAAAAAGCTTTTGCACAGTGAAGGAAACCATTAACAGAATGAAAAGACAGCCTACTGAATGAAAGAAAACATGTGCAAATGATATATCTGATCCTATATAATAAAAGGCTAATATGCAAATAGACCAAATGGCGGAACAATCGAATAACCGGTCACTATGACGTGCACTGACCACCAGGGGGCATGGTGGGCATCGGCTGTGGTGGGATGATGGAGCAGGTAAGCAGGGCACCAGACTAAGGTGGGGTGCTGGTCACTGTCATCAGGGGGAGCCTGTGGTGGTTACTGAAAATTTTTTGCTTTCACACACCACGGTCCTGCCGAGTGCTCGCACCTGCTGCCAGTGCCGGCCCCACTCACACCTGCAGCTGGTGCCAGAGCTGCTGCTCACATCCGCTGCCGAATCCCAGCACCAGTCCCAATCACTCAGCACCATCAGCAGGTGCGAGCAGTGGCTGCTAACCCTGATCACCCCTGAGGGCTTCTCCACTTCCCCTGCTTTTGAGGGGTGATCAGGGCAGCAGCTGCCATTTGTACCCGCTGCTGGAGCCAGCCCCAATTACTCTGCACTGTCAGCAGATATGAGTGGGAGCAGCAGGAGCAGGGCTGCTGGCAGACAGGGGACCAGGGGCCACGGTGGGAGGGGCTAGGCAAGACCCACCCCTGTGCCTACCACAGTCTCGGGACTCAAGTTCCTTTCAAGGCGCACAAATTTGTGCACTGGGCCCCTAGTATGTGTGTGTGTGTGTGTGTGTGTGTGTATGTGTGTGTGTGTGTGTGTGTGTATATATATATATATATATATATATATATATATATATATCTTAACTAATAAAAGTGTAATATTAAAATTAACCATTTCTTCGGGACGGCCTAAGCCACGCCTACCAGCCAATCAGAGTGACTGTATGCAAATTAGCCTAGCCAAGATGGCGGAGGCTGCAGCGCCGGTGTGCGGCTTCTCTGGACCTGCTGCCTCTGCCATCTTGGGAGCCTCTATCCTGGGAAGGCATCTGGCACCCTGGGCCACCGATGCTTTCCCAGGTGGAAGCCTCCAGGGCGCGGGACCAGCCAGCTGGACCCCACGGCGCCCTCCTGGGAGGCCGATGGGGTGGCCAGCGCCACCTGATCGGCCTTCCAGGCAGAGAAGCCTTGCGGGGGGGCGGGGAACCAGCCTGTGGGAAAGCCTGGAGGGAGGGGGCGGGGAACCAGCCTGTGGGACCCTGGCCCCCTCCTGGGAGGCCGATGGGGTGGTCAGCACCACCGGATCGGCCTCCCAGGCAGAGAAGCCTTGTGGGGGGGGCGGGGAACCAGCCTGTGGGACCCTGGCCCCCTCCTGGGAGGCTGATGGGGTGGCCAGTGCCACCCGATCAGCCTCCCAGGCAGAGAAGCCTTGCGGGGGGGGCGGGGAACCAGCCGGCGGGACCCCGCGGGCCCCTCCAGGGAGGCCGATGGGGTGGCCAGTGCCACCTGATGGACCTCCCAGGCAGAGAAGCCTTGCGGGGGGTGGGGAACCAGCCTGCGGGGAAGCCTTGCTGGGGGGCGGGGAACCAGCCTGCGGGACCCCGAGGCCCCCTCCTGGGAGGCTGATGGAGTGGCCAGCGCCACCGATGGGCTTTCCAGGTGGAGAAGCCTGGGGGGTGGGGGCACGGGACCAGCCGGGGAACCCCAAGGCCCCCTCCTGGGAAGCCTTGGGGTGGCCAGCGCCACTCCATCACTTCCCAGGCGGATGGCCCAGAGGGTCAGTTGGAGCTATGGCCAGTCTGAAAACTGCCCTTAGCCCCTCATCCAGGCTGGCCACACCTCCTGGGGTGAGGGTTTCCACTGGGGAGCTTGACCAGCCTGCAAACAGACATTGGCCCCTCACCCAGGCTGGCCAGGCTCACCAGCAGGTGGACATCCCCAGAGGGGTCCCAAACTGTGAGAGGGCACAGGCCGGGCTGAGGAAACACTCCCCCCCGCCACCGCCCCAGTGCACAAATTTTTGTGCACCGGGCCCCTAGTATATATATATATCAGACAACATCAAAAAAAGGAAACTATCTGCTTAGAAAATGGACAGAAGCCCTAAATAAACATTACCCCAAAGAAGACATACACATGAAAACATTCTCAATGTCACTAATCATCGGGGAAATGCAAATCAAACCCATAATGAGCTATTACACCTATTAAAATCCTATTTAATAAAAGGCCAGCGACCATAACAGTGTAATGACCGGAACGATCAATTGACCAGTCACTATGAGGTGCACTGACCACCCCTCGGTCCCTCCCTTAAGCCCACAGGCTCCAATCTCTGGATGGCCAATGGGGAACCACAGGGAAACTGGGGTGGTGGCAGGGCTGGACTAGGGACGGGTGAGCAAGCAGAAGATGGCCCTGATTGCAGACTAGGCCTAGGGACCCTACCTGCACACGATTTCATGCGCTGGGCCTCTAGTAGTTATTATTAAAAAATCGACAAATAGCAAGGGTTGGCAAGGATATGGAGGAAAGAAACTCTTGTGCATTGTTGGTGGAGTTATAAAATGGTGCAACCACTATGGAAAACTATAGGGAGGTTCCTAAAAAAATTAAAAACAAAACTACCATAGACCCTTCTGCAATTCTATTTCTGGGTATAAAAAAAAAAAACAACAAAACAACAACAACAACAAAAAAAAAACACAGTGAAAATATATATGCATCCCTATGTTCATTGCAGTATCATTTATAATAGCCAAGATATGGAAGCCACCTAGATGTTCATTGATAGTTGAAGAGATAAAAAAGATGTAATATATCTATATCTATATCTATATCTATATCTATATCTATATCTATATCTATACCTAAATCTATATCTATATCTTTCTATATATTTATTGTATGTATTTATTAGCCATAAAAAAGAATAAAATCTTGTCATTTGTAATAACATGGATGTACCTGGAGGGTTTTATGCTAAGTAAAAGAAGTCAGGCAGAGGAAAATAAATACTATATGATTTCACTTACTTGTGGAATCTAAAAAAACAAAGCAAAACAGAAACAGATCCAGAGAACAAAGTAATGGCTGCCAGAGGGGTTAGGGGTGAGGCTGGATGAAAAGGTGAGGAAAAATAAGAGGTACAAACTTCCAATTATAAAAGAAACAAGTCACTAGGATGTAATGTACAACACAGGATAGAGAATATAGTCAATAATATCATAATACCTTTGGACAGTGACAGATGGTTATTAGACTTATGATTATCACTTTAGCAAGGTATGTAAATATTGAATTATGTTGTGAAACTAAAAATATATTTGTAGTACTATATTATACAAAATATAATATTTTATGTCAACTATAATAATAAAAAGGAGTTACCAAAAAAGTGGCAAATATAACAAAAATGCATGTGATTTATATAAAGAATTAAAGATTATACTGAGGGAAAACACACAAATAACTTGAATAAAAAGGAAGGTATATCAGTTCCTGGATAGACAGAAAAATGTAACATTACCAAAATTTCAATATTCCCTAAGTTAATCTATCGATTTAACATGATCTTTTAAAGTATTAAATTTTCAAGGGCAGGGAGTTGCCAGATTCAGAATCACAATATAGTTCTAAAGTAACTAGCAAATGGGGGTGGGGGGAGTCATGAAGAAGCAACCTAACCTACTCAGTATTCTAAATTACAAAGTTATAATGATGAAAACTGTATAGAACACAAATACATAGATCAATGGAACAGATTATAAAGGTCAGGACTATAGAGACAACACATAGTTATATAACAAGGGAAGTGTTTCAAATCAGAAGGGAAAATGATGGGTTTTCTTGCTGGGACAGCTGGCTAGCCATCCAAAAATAAACCCTCCCAAAAACACAAGTTTAATTCCCTACATTTTCTGCTGAAATAAATTTCAGACAATAAAAATTGAGTTTTTAAATGGAATAATTGAATACAAAGAACATGGAATGTATTATATATATAATACATACATATATACATATATATATATATATATATAGAGAGAGAGAGAGAGAGAGAGAAATTTTTAAATGTCTTACATTTTTAGTTTAAAAAATAAAAGCTACTTTAAAAAGAGATTTCTAAATTCAATTCAATTAACATTACAAAATATGCATGGGAAAAATATTTGCAACTCATATCATAGATAAGGCTAACTCCCACTCAGTAAGAAACATTTCTACATTCAACAGGAAAAATCTGTAAAAAAAATTGAACAGTTCATCAAAAGAAAGCACATGGCTCCAAAAAACATACCAAAAAAAAGTTCAACCTAATAATAGAAATACACAATTAAATTATAAAAGAGTCTATTTTCTACTTATCAAGATGTCAATGACCAAAAGTCTTATTACACGCCATGTAGGCAAGGTAACCTGAGGTGCTATAGCAACCATGAGGAGTGCCTGTCCTCTGTACTGTCATGCCTACCACCTGGTTCTAAGCATGCTTTCTCCTGGAGGAGGGCAGCGGCATGTGTACTAACAATATGGAGCAATCCAGTGCTCTGACCCCTGAAAGCAGCCTAGGAGAGTGCTGCCGCTGCAGTACACAACAGATGGCCAAGTATAAATTGTGTTTTAAAAACACAGTGGGCTCCTATTGGCATTCCTGTTGGCAGCACCAATATTCAGCTAGCTGGTCAATACCATTTAATGTGAACTGTGAGCAGAGCACACTGGTAGGCCTTATGGGGACAGCTAGTAAAGGAATGTTTCCCAGACCTGCCTGGGCACATTAAACCTTCTGAATCAAAATCTCTTGAGAGAGGCCTGTAAATCTAAACTTGAACAAGCATCCTCGTTGATTTTCATGATCAGTTAGGTTTGAGAAACAGTCACAAGAAGTGTGGGATAAGAAGGGATAGGAGAGAGAAACAGGAAAAAGGAGAAAAATCCACGAAAACGTAAAGCAACATTAAATACAAAAACTAACTAAATAGTTCTAACTGTTGGAAGCCATTTGTAAAACCTTAAAACAAACAGTAAATATGGAACTTTTTGTTTAAGATGAAAAATTTTGGTTAAATTGGGATTTGGAAGAAAGTTCTTTATATATTGATTCTCTATTTTTAAAAAAGTTAGCAAAAATATATGGATAGGACTATTTTTCTTCTTGTAAAGGAGGATATGACAGTGTTACCTAAACATCAATATATATATAATCCTAATATGCAAATAGATTGAATGGTGGCACAACGGTCGCTACGACATGTGTTGACCACCAGGGGCTGTGCGCAGACCATAGTGGGTGTCAGCTGCAGCAGGATGGTGGAGTAGGTGAGTGGGGGCACCAGACCAAGGCGGGGCGCCGGTCATAGTCATCAGGGTGAGCCTTTGATGGTTACTAAAAATTCTTTGCTCCCACATGCCACGGTCCCACCTAGTGCTCACACCTGCTGCCGGTGCTGGCCCCGCTTGCATCGCTGCCAGTGCTGGAGCCACCACTCATAGCCGCTGCCAGTGCCCAGCACCAGCCCCAGTCGCTCAGCACTGTCAGTTGGTGTGAGCGGTGGCTGCCAGCCCCAATCACACCTCAGGGCTTCTCGACCTCCCCCTGTTCCTGAGGGGTGATAGGGACATCAGCTGCTACTCACACCTGCTGACGGTGCAGGCCCCAATCACTCCGTGCCATCAGTGCCTGGGAGCGGGGCTGACAGCAGACAGGGACGGGGGCCACAGCAGAAGGGACTGAGTGGGGGCACACAGGATGGGCTGAGACCTGCCCCTGTGCCCACCGCAGCCTTGAAGCCCACAGTGGGCCCCTAGTCTATATAATCTATATAATAAAAAAGCCTAAGTGACCATTACGGCGGAATGACCGGAACAATCGATCACTGTGATGTGCACTGACCACCAGGGGACAGACACTCAACGCAGGAGCTGCCCCCTGGTGGTCAGTGTGCTCCCACAGGGCAGCACCACTCAGGCAGAAGCCAGGTTCGTGGCCAGCGAGTGCAGCAGCAATGGTGGGAGCTTCTCCCACCTCCACAGCAGCGCTAAGGAGCAGTAAGCTAAGTGGTAAGGAGCAGCAAACAGGCAGTCAGTAAGGAGTGAGGGGCCCCGGACTGCGAGGGGGCACAGGCCAGGCTGAGGGACCCCTCCCCCACCATGCACAAATTTCGTACACTGAGCCTCTAGCTAATTCATAATAATATAGACATATGACATGAGGGCTAAATGTTCAAGCTCTCCTGTAATTAGAATTCTCGCAAAATGAAAGTGAGCCAAGAACCCCAGCAGAAGGATCCTGGATTCCTGTTTCCTCTAGGTTACCCTCCAAAGCCTCAGTGGATAGAGAATCCCAGGAGCCTAGTCACATTCGTTCCTCCAGAATCTCTAATCTCTACTCTACTGCTACGAGGCTACATATGTGGACAATTATTTGAGGTCCCTTAGAACTGCCTATACATAATGATTTAACGTTATGTTTTCAGATCCCATTTTAAAAAATGGTTACATAGAGAATGTTTTTTCATCTTTTGTAAAACTGCTCTAAACTATAATCACTATTATCTTGTTCAGTAGCCCTTATATAAAGTTCTACATGAAAAATTCATCTTCGAGCTGAATGTCAAGAAATATAATTGTCTCTCTTAGTGAAATGTTGTGCTTCCTTTTTAAAAAGAGATGAGTTATATAATCTCTCTCTCACCCTCTTACTCTCTCCCCCTCTCTCCTGTTTTCATCTTAGCTGCCAGGAAGTACAGATTTAAATTTTATGTTCCACTGAGGTACTGTTCTTAACCTGTGCTTTTTGATACATCTCCTCACCCCTGGTTTATCTGGCTCTTGTTCTTGTTTTTAAAGCTTCTATTATGTCTGGGTCTTTTACTTGAATACTTTTAGAAATTGACAGAACACAAGACGGGAGTGAAGGAACAAGTTGGGTTCCCATTGATTGGGGTTTTACTGTATTACTAGGAAGTATATAGGATTTAAATAATCAAAGTTAAATCAGATTTATTTGGGAAGAAAGATTTTTAAAAAGCCGAATGCCAAGGATGCTGGGAGTGGACAGGAAATCATCTTCATGTTACTCACTCTCCCAAGGGGTCTTTGCAGAGGGATATTACCACCTGGGGCAGGAAATCAATACTATAGAAAGAGGAGCTACTAGCTCATAATTCCTTAATCAATTCTGGCCCAATCGTGTCAGTGATCCTCCTGTCACCCTGTGAAGCAAGGATGGGGCAGGATGACTGCCTCCTTTACCCCCAGGTTGCAGAGGTCAAATCACTTGTGGCTGATCATTGGTCACTCAGCACCTATTCGGCTTAGTAGAAACTTGTTTAAAAAGAAAGAAATGCTGGGGTTTTTCACCTTGTTCAGGCACTAGGCACTTTAGGAAACTTACCCTTATTTGTCCTTATTACACAGATGAAGCGGCAGGTGTCCCCAGCTGGAACATCCAACTGTGACAGACAATTCTGTTCCTGCCCCACCACATGTGGCCCCCACCCTGGAAGTAGGAGGAGTGTGAGCTCACAGGCCCAGCATCCAGAGCCCAACACTCCATATCCCCAAGGGTCTCCCTGCCCACAGTCTCTGTCAGGATTTGGGAGCAGGAAGTTCACTGCCACCGACTTGTGTGGCATATTGAGTCTCACAGATTTGTCATTCGATGCAAAGCTTCTCTGTACAGCCCACACAGCTAATGCCTGTACTATATTTCTCTCAGTTTTCCCTCCTCCACCCACAGCTCTGCTGACTTTTCTCCACACAGGAGAGACAGAACAGCTAAGGAAACATCCCAGTGGTGGAAAAATTTTGAAAGTGTTTTGAGCCCACCCAACCTGAGGAGAGCATTAAAAGAAAAACAGGAAAGGGTGAGTAGGAGCTCTCTCAGCCCCCGAACACAAGCCAGGGATTGTCACTCCCGCCCACTCCCCATCCCAACAGGGACCGACTGCTGGGATGAGCCACTGGTGCCCCACACAAAAATATGCAAATGCGTTTTCTGTGAGGATTATGGAATGGAGGCAATTGCTGGGCTATTTCAGACACTGCGTCATGGAACTTGGGAGCACAATAGGCTCACTGCATTCAAACACCCACCATAGGAGCTCAACCAGCACCTTTGGTCTTAAATTGGAATATCCTAGAAGCCGTCATACTGAGAGAACAAATGCAGGTTTGAAGATGAATGTTTCCGTGTGTGTGTGTGTGTGTGTGTGTGTGTGTGTATTTCATATTATTCATCCTTTTCATTTCCTTCCAACTTCTCTTCCTACTCCAGACCAGAACTTTTAAGGCTGTCTGTCTTTTCAGGGATTGAGTGGGAGAAAAATGTGAAATCATTTAGTTCTTAGTTCTCTCTCTTCTTTGCTAGAGATTCCAGCCAGTTAGACTTGGCTTTGGCAAGCACAAAAGATTGGCTAATCCCATTATTCATCCAGTCATTCATTCATTAAACAGACATCTATTAAATATCTACAATATCCCAGTCCTCTCCCAGCCAAACTGAGTCACATAAAAAAGACGTAATTATTGATCCCCTTACTTCCCTGCCATGAATGACCTCTGGATTAATTTTTGGATCTGGTTTAGTATAGGATTTTTGCTTAGAACCTAGAACCAAAATAAGGGCTATATAACCAATGGATAAGCAAGATTATAAGTGCCCTTCACTATCTGTAACCCATGAAAAGATTTACAGCCTATAGTTTAGACTAGACCTGTCTCCTAGCTAAGTATCCAAACACTAAAATTAACTCATTCACCATTCTTCTTTACTTGGTTGGCACAGTTTTATTTTTTCACCATTTTGAATAAGAGATTAGCTTCAAAGCTTGTCAAACTTTCCTTAGTAGAGTCAGTATTATGTGTGCAATCCTAATTGATATTTTCCCATTAGGTAATACATATTTATTGAGTAGCTGTAATATGCCAAACACTGTCCCAGGCACTGAGGCTGCAACCTTATGTGATGATCCCTCCATGCGCTCAATGAGTGGGATCAGACAACGCTTGGCTTGCTGTTCTTTTCAAGACACACAACAAATTATGTGCTGCTGCACAGAAAGCCAAAGTGAAGAATGTGGTTCTAATAGAGGCGAATGTAGGAATTATTTGCTTTTATTGACTGTGGTAATCAAGTTTTGAGGTTCTTTGTTTATCAATTCTATTTCTGACTAGCTGTCTATAGTGGAAATCTTAGAGATTGAGCAATATAGATTATAGCTAATGTTTTATAGTTTTGAACCATCAGACACTGTAAGGAATGTTTTAAAGTGGTTGCAAGAACCAGATGGTCAAAAGACCTAAGATGCATGGCCACTCCGAATGAGATTTTTTCCCCTCCTGAACTCTTAAATTGGAGTACCAAAAGAAATACAAAAAAGTTTTGCAGCCCTGGGCCTCTGAGCTTAAGGATGAATTATTTCAGTCTGTTGATGCCCACCTAGGGTATAAGTCATTGAGATATGGTGCATCCGCAATAGACTTAGCAAATGAGCAGGGTTTTGATTTGTGGCCAACCAAGTTTTGCTTGCTTCAGAAAATTATCTATTGTCAGGCCAGCAGTGATTCAGAGACTGGAGAATCATCCATGAGCTGTGGATTGGACATACCATTCCACCTCCTGGCACTGGCCAGTCTTTTAGCACCTAATTGGAAAACAGCTCCATCTCCAATACAGCTCCAAACCATCAACAAGGCTCTGCTTGTGGAATTTCCCTTCATTTCTAATCTTGCTGGACTATATCCATTCAATAATAAAGGGTATTTATATTGTTTCATAACAACTATAAACTTCTGCTTATCCAGACTCTCAGATGCTCTCCTTTGATGAGAAAGATAAAAACGAACCCACTGGCAAAGTCTCAACTAAAATAAACTACTGACAAACCTTATGTTTTACTAAATTCAACTTTTGTCTTTATGAAATTGGTGGAGAGCCTTTGCTCCCCTACAAGTGGAACTGTCATTTGTTTCTTTGGCTTTGATAGAAGGGTTTGTTTGGAATTCATTGTTCACTGTTGATATCAAATAAACATTTGTTTTTGCTTTAAGGGCCCCAGAATGATCAGAGAAAGCAAAAACATTAATCAAAGGGGTTGTGAATGGTACTGCATTCTCTCTTTACATCCATATTTTTTCATGCAACAAAGGAATCTAAGGATACACAATAGCTCCCAGTGGTCAGGTTGTTGAGGTATGCTAACTTCGTCTGCAGAAGGACTCTACCATTTACTACCTTGGTTCAATTAACCATCCTGAGCCTCATTTAATGGAGGTCATTTCCTTCCTCCTAGGATTGTTGAGAGGGCACAGTTCTTGGCACGTTGAAGGCCCTCAGTGGATGCCACCTCCCCTCCTGCTTCCCTTCCTCTTCTCCTTGTAGCCACATCTATTAGATGACATCACAGTTCCCTCAGTGGCATGGCTACTAGGTTTCAGCTGATTAAGAATCCAACTGTGCTGATGTTATTTATGCAAATGCTAGCTGGGGACTGATGCCATAGCAAGGATGAGTCATTCCAGAACACTCCTCAGAGAGAACTGGATTTCCCTCCCTCAGGGAGAAGAAGGGAGGGAGGGACTGCCCTGGGACTCAGCACCCCTGACATAATGTTCTCATAGCATCCGAAGTTTTTGTAGAAAAGGTGCTGAGCTCCTCTTAGATACATTAAATAGGGGTTAGCAGCTTGGGCTTTGAAATCTAAAAAAGCAGAGCTTGAATCCCGATTGCCTCTCACAAGCTGAGTAGCTTCTCAAAGTTTTCTGTCAGAGTTCTTCTGAAGGTTAAATAAGGCAACACATATAAAGCATCTAGGACATTGACTTGGCACATAGTAAATGCTCAATAAAAGTCAGTTATACTCTCCCTTTGAGTGCCTCTGTCCCTGTCTCCCCTATTCTGCCTCTTCCTTTTCTTTTGCCCCTTCTCTCCCCGCTCCACTCCTCTGGCCTTGCGTGCTTTCACCTCTCAGCTATTTGCTGAGCTTTGAAGCCTGCCTTTTCAGCAACTGGCATGTTAGCAGAGATGTACATTTACTCTGATCTCACTTCTGTTGAAATGCCTACATCCTACCCGTACAACACTAATTCATCTTTTGATCATTATTTTGTGAAAATTGTCTTCACACACTTGAAAGAAACTATAATTATTGTTCAGTTGTATGAAACCTCACATCATAACTAAATAAACAGTTGTTGGTTGATCATGAAAATAAGAGCTTAATAATATACTTTATTGAAAAGCTGTCTCGTTTCACACCATTATTTCAAAGTCCCATAACCTACCACAATAGTCTATCTCAGTAAATTTGTTTTATTTTTTTAACTAAAAATGTCTCTATCAAAATATAAATATTAGTAATAGCGGTCTTAGTATTCATAATGGAACATGATATTGCCATGAAGCAGAAGTTAAGAAAACACACCCTTAGTAAACTAACATTTACCATATGCCCACTGGATGCACAGGCCTTTACGGATAAATTTTAGCTTCATAATGTTAGTGAGAAAGCTTTACATTTCTTTTGTTCCTGCAAAATCTATAGATTCTTCATGCTCTTGGAGAAGCAGGTATGTCTTTGTGATTATATATGTAATTAGCTCCTTTAATATTAGCAATATACTACAGAGATATTAAAATTTACATTTTACATTTATACATTATAAATACATATTTACATTGTATTACAAACTCACCATTTGTTTTCTGAATTAGGTGGTACCTATTCTAATATAACTAAAATGAGCATAAAATATGCATAAATCCTGTCAAATGATTCAGGTTAAACATAGCTCAAAAAATGTTCACTTACATTTTTCTCACAAGGGAGTTATTATTCTGCATTGCAGCATATGTTTTATTACAAACCTAGAGTTCATTGATGAATAGTGATGGAGCTGCAAATCATGTCAATTTAATTAGCTCAGCAGGATTTCAGAAGTTTTCTCCCTCTATGAGCATAAGCTCAGAGGTTAACTTTAGGCCCTGAGTTGGGTTCCTGGTACCCCAGGTTCTCTCTGTGGAGAAGAATTCTTACCTGAGGCCCTCACCCTCCGGAGAGTGCTGTCTGCAATACTCCAGAGTATAGGTCTCAGTGGCCTCTGGATTCGCAGCCTGCCATCGGATGGTGGCCGTGTTCCAGCACACGGTACAGTCCTCCGCAGGGATCACAGGGCTGGAGGGTGCTGTAGAGAGAGAACCAAGTCAATTGTGGGACAATGAATGCCAGTTCTGCTTCCCTGGAGCCTGAGGAGAATGCTTGGGCATGGTTTTATTTTAATTTTTTATTAAAAATACATTCTGGGTTAAAGCTCTAAAGGTATAAAATTTTATGTAGTGAAAGATCTCCCTCCCAGTTGCCTTCCAAAACTTGCCCCGTTTTCACCCATTCCCAACTAGCTTCCGATATTAGCTTCCTGTAAATCTTGTCCAAGTTTCTTTATTATACAAGCAAATAAAAATAAATATTTTTATCTCCTTCTCTGTACACAAAGTTTAGCCATAATCTTGCCTTCAGTAGATGCTCAATAAATACTTGCTTTAAAAGGCAAGAAGGAAAGATAAAATGGTAGGAATAAGTCATTGATTCCCCTGACATAGTTAAAATTATCTTAAAAGCAATTCAAACTTGGTTTATGCTACTAGTATACCTGCTTCAGCCCCTTGTGAAAAGATTCTATCATGGGAATGCACTGTCAGCTAAAACCATCATTGCAACACCTTTTTGGGACTCCTAGCACCTAAATGATAAAGTCCGAGCTTCTTAGCTTAGCAAATGTTAACTCTGTACACACTAACTCGTCTATCTCACCTAATGGCTTTCCTCTATTTGTTTTGAAGTCAAAGAAATAATAACAAACTTATTTTTGTGTCCTGGACACTGCACACTGTTTCTTACCTTGATGTCTCTGTTCATAAGATTCCTTCAAATGAACACAGCCTTTTAACACTTTACTTCCTACTGATCCTTTAAAGTAGCTCATCCAGACATCAGTTCTAGGAAGGTATTTCTGGTTCTGCCCCACTCAAGGTAGACTCTGGTACCCCTCTGGAGTGTTCTTATAATAACCTGTGTATAACTGGATCAGGGCCCTACCACCAAAACTTGTCCGTTGTTGTATATGCCGCATTTAACAATGTACACAATACCCAGCATGCAACAGGCTTACTAAATGCTTATTGGTTGATCTTAATAGTCTGTGAAGAATTGAGTATTGTCTCCTAACGCCCTCTTAACATCTCCTTACCTGTTCTAAAAATTGCCCTTTCACTGGGCAGGCTACATCCGGTGAAGTTCACAGCCATTACCCACACTTGATAGTATCGATCAGGTTCCAAATCTTCAAAAATGCAGTAGCTTTCTTTCACTGTAACTCTGTATTCTTCTACCAAGTCTAGCATAAAACACAATCATAAATTCTAGGGTGTCTTCCAAAGTTAATTGAAAGTTACAGTTATTGGGAAAATTGGTCTATGACTTTTTTCAGTGAAAACCCCAAACTGATGAGCTTACAGATATTATTATGTGGTGGATCACTTTAGAACACATAAGAAAGCAATAGCATTCTGAAAAGAGATATTTAGGATGACAAAGTATTATTTACAAACACATAAAAAATAATAGCATATTAGTAAGATTCAGAGCTTCATATTCTACAATTAAATTAAGATTTCAATAGCAAATGCTAAAATTGCAGAGTTTATGTTAGCTTAAATTTCAATAATACATTCTCAAGATAATCCCTGAGAAGCAATGCCAATATTTTTGGAGGGTATGCATTAAATAGGACAATCACCTGGTACAAAGCATCTTTAAAGATTAGTAAACCATTTTAGTATTCAGTATGAATTTTATAGTTTCAAATCATGATTCCTTCTCAAAGGAATTCAAAAATCCTTTCAACTAGGGATTTCCATAATATGTAGAAACACTTAAATAATTTTGATAGGCCGTAAACTATTCTAAGAAGTAACTTCATTCAATCATTTCCTAACATTTATGCTATTTTGCTTTCAATATTTTAGTAGTAAATATTACTCAATACCATTCTTAACACTGGTCTCTTTTATAATAATACCCAATCTGATTCTTTTTACTGAAATTTTCTCTCCTTAAAAAGAACAATTTAAAAAATAGTCTAAGGTAATTTCAGTTATCCTCCCTTATTATTCTTGAATGTCACATCTTTAAAACCCCTCAGTTAAGAAACCATATTGTTTCTTTTTAAAGGAAATTTAGGAGCTTTTAAACTCAGCAGGTTTCTTTAATTGCATCGCTATTTCCCAATGAGTAATACTTTCTGGATAGAATATTTAATTTAAATAATGTTATGAGGACTTATACACTGAAAAAACATTCCCCCCATAGACTACCAAGTATGACTGTAGTTTTCAACGGAATCATCCTTTCAGGCTACGTTGTGTTACCCTAGTACTTTTAACAATGTACATAACATGTTACTGGATCCCTATTTCACACAGCATGGTATCATGGTGTAGATCATCAGACTAATTAATTAGCAGAATTAATTAATTAGCAGAATTCAAGGCGTTAAATAAATGAGACACAGGCTACGTAAGTGGGGAATGGTGGGGGCAGGTGAAGCACATTTAAAAAGTACTCTAGGCAACAAATAGTTGCTAAGAGAATCTGAAGAGCCAGATCTCATTATATAACTGGATAAACAGGGAGCTGAAGTACAGTATCCACCACTTATGCAAGGGAAATATGCCCCAAATCCCCAAGGGATGCCAGAGGGGTAGAGAGATAGAAACCCTAATACACTGTTTTATCCTATACATACATACCTATAATAAAGTTTAATTTATAAATTGGGCACAGTAAGAGATTAATAATAACTAATAAAATATAACAATTAACTATACATTATAATAAAAGTTATGTGAATGTAAATGTAGTCTCTTTCTGTCAAAATAACTTATTACACTATACTCACCTTTTTACCTAAAGAAATCACTTTACAGCTTCTCTTTGGCATATCTGGATTGCCTGCATCACTACATTTGTGCTTTTATTCAGTAAAATAAGAGTTACTTGGACACAAGTACTTCAATACTAGGGTAGTCAATCCGATAACCAAGATGGCGGCTACTACATGACTGAGGGGCAGGCAGCACACACAGCACAGATGATTCATGTCCCAGGCAGGATGGAGCAAAACATTCGGGATTTTGTCACACTACTCAGAAATGCATGCAATTTAAAACTTATAAATTGTTTATTTCTGGAATTTCCCATTTAATATTTCTAGACTGTGGTTTTCTGTAGTTAACTGAAACCTTAGATGGAGAGTGAAACCTCAGATAAGGGGGGGCTACTGTATAACAAAACGAACACAGATTCCAGCAAACAAAAATATAAGCTTTGCAGTCTAAAAGAGCTGTGTTTGAATCCTGCTGCTCTCACGTACAAGTTGTGTGGCCTTGGGTGAATTATTTAACATCATATTGGTTTTCTCATTTGCAAATGGGATAATAGCACTTACCTTGCTGTTTTGTCACAGCTATATGGTAATAGGTTTCCAATAAAATATAAATTCTATTTTTTAATTTTTAATATGTCTTTATTGGTTTTAGAGAGAGGAAGGGAGAAGGGTAGAGAGATAGAACCATTAATGAAAGAGAAACATGGATGGCTGCCTTCTGCACACCCCCTACCAGGGATCAAGCCAGCAACCTGGGCATGCTCTCTGTCTGGGAATCAAACCTCTTGCTTCATGGGTCTACGCTCAACTACTGAACCACACCAGCCGGGCTAAAATAGAAATTCTTATGGACAGAGTCAACTTTACACTATGTCAGGGATTGCTTTTCTTACTTTTTTCTAATTTAAATAAGAACCACATAACATCTCAAGAGACTTAACTATTGGCATCAGTGAAATTTATTATAATCAACTAGGGGCCCGGTGCATAAGAATTTGTGCACTTGGGGTGAGGGGGGGGTCCCTTAGCCCAGCCTGCGCCTTCTCACAGTCTGGGACCTCTTAGGCGATGTCCACCTGCTGGCCTGCCTGGCCAGCCTGGGTGAGGGCTGATGGCTGTTTGCAGGCCGGCCAAGCCCCCAAGTGGGAACCCTCCCCCCATGGGGGTGTGGCCAGCCTGGGTGAGGGGCTGAGGACCATTTTCAGGCTACCAACAGTCCCTTCAGGGTTTGGGTCCCTACTGGGGTGCCTGGCCAGCCTAGGTGAGGGGCTGAGGGCCATTTTCAGGCTGGCCACAACTCCCATTGACCCAAGGTCCCAGCGAGGCTGACTGGAAGCAGGTTTCTGGGGTTTATTTATCTTCTATAATTGAAACTTTGTTGCCTTGAGTGGAGGCCACAGCTGGCCTAGGCAGGCAGTTTCCTCCATTGCTGGCCTCCTGTTTGCTCTAGCTCCATGGCTGCCAGCCACCATCTTGGCTGGGTTAATTTGCATATCGCCACTCTGATTGGCTGGTGGGCATGGCTTGGCTGGTGAGTGTGGCTTAGGTGTAATGGAGTGAGGGTTAATTTGCATATTACTCTTTTATTAGATTAGATTCCTTACTATATGTGGCATGTCAATCCTGGCACATGATCATCTGGTTTCTAAGATACAGGGTTGAGCAAAAGTAGGTTTACAGTTGTTTGTATGAAAAATAATAGAGCAATTAATAAATAATAATACAAGAATAAACTCATGTACTCACAACTGTAAACCTACTCTTGCACCATCCTGTATATGGGTCTGTCTTCAACAGGTAACACAGTATTTCAGCACTCCCAGATCTGATTCATCACTAAGTACAACCTCAAACTGCTTGGCTTCTAGGTCTTGTTAGAAGTCCTACTAAACAAAGATATTTGCAGGGGTTCAACTATAAGACATTCCATCCGCTCCCCCTGCCAAGCTCTTTCACCTCTATCTGCACATTAATTTGGGACACTAGAATGCCTTTGTAAGTGTGCACTCTGATTTACCTTTGTAGTGTGTTTATAGATTTTATCCAAGGTAGATCTGAGAAAATGCCAATCACGACAGCCAATGGTGCATTTGCATTAAAGTTATTGTGGAAGTCGCTGTCCTATACAGCTCCTTTCTTCTCCACAAAGTGGCACACATTACACTTGTCTTTTGATCTCATACTGATTGAAACTTTGTTCTCCCTGAAACTCTTGCATGTTACTTCCTTTCTGAAAATGAGGACCACTTAATTGCTCCTGCTGTTCTGAGAGCTCAAAGTCAAATATGAATCTCAATGACAATATTCATGTTGACCATTAGGATATTCATGCATTTTTGTTTTCCCTTACCTGGATTTCCAAATTTGCTTATATTTCATTTCATTATACTGCTGTTCGTTTGTTGTTATTTTTATAAGTAGCTATGAATGCTTTATGGAAAGAACCATAATATGTATATGTTTAAATACTTCACATTAAGATGCAGAAATGTATACATGCACCTGTAATTGTATTAGCAATCCTACCATTTACTTCTTGGTCATCTTGTGGCTCCTCCATGCAGTACACCTGGAATGAGTCAATGATATCTTCCTTGTTTATGCTCCAATAAACTGCAATTGTTGTGCTCGTGGCAGAATTTGGTTCCTGAGGTTCTAATCTAGGAGGCTGTGGAACTGGAAGGAATATAAACAACATTTATTGTAACTAATGCTGATTTTATTGATTGATTTTTCTTTCTTTTTTCAAATGTCACTTACAAAAAAATTCTAACAATACAGAAATACATGAAGTAACCCTGGGAGTTCTCCCTTTTTCCCCAACACATCCCTAACATTCCACTGCTGCAGTTCAGTGTGTATCCCTCCAAAACATTTTCTTTGAATTTGTATATGTGTGTATATAAGACACATAGAAATAAAAATGGATTCCCAAATGGATCACTTGAGAATACTCTTCTATAGTTCCATATTTAGAGAAATTAACTTATACAGGTTAGACTCAAAGATATAGCAAATGACTTGGTTGTTTGTTTGTTTGTTTTTTTGAAGCAAAAACTTGAGTATGCTTTGCTAAATAACCAATGCCGTATCCCTCTACATCAATATAAAATTTATATTCACAATAGACAAATGAACTATACTATTTTTAACTATAGGTGCTGTATCATCAAAGCTGAAAAAGACTTGCATGAATAAAATAACAAAATACACTTTCTGAAATTACTATCCTATTTTCTCTTTCCAGCATGACCATAGCTACAAGTTAAAAAGAAATTTAAATAAAACGTTAAAATTACATAGGGGGAAAAGTACTCTATTAACTGATGAAAGTATAAGATTTAACTATCTATTAATACTCTATTGTTTTAAATTGTAAAGGCAACAATATTCTCAAGTGTTTTACTAGAGATTTGAAAGTTTATAATTTTGCATATTGAACATCAACAGTATATACAACACCATAAATCAAGCACCTATGCAATTCTCCTCTAACATTTTTGAGAGACAAAATCATTGAATGTATTTTACAAATTAAAAGAAAAGGTTATTCCCATCAATTGAGAAGATGTCATGCTTTTAAATTTATTTTGTGGTTATTTTTTCCAGTCAAGAATTTCCTAAGAGATAAGCTTATAAAAATAGTGTGAGTCAAACTTTATGAGATTACTTTATTAAGAGTAATGAAATGAAAAGAAAACAAGGTTAGTTCAATAAGAAGTTAAAAATGAGGAAAAGCAAATGGTCTACAGAATGGAACAAAAAAAGATGGATTGAAAAGATACAATAAAGAGATAAATTGCTGAAGAAATACACAGGTATGAGAAATACGAAGCGGTGTAAGAAAGTAGTCACGCTCATGGTCTTTGGAGCAGAGATAAATGCCGGATCCCCATCTTATTAGCTGTATTAGTTTGGCCTCAGTCTTCTCATATTTAAATAGGAAAACAACAACGATAATAATACCATTTCTTCTCAGGGTTGTTGTAAGAAGCAACATAATATATATTAAGTGCTTAGCAAAGTGCTTGACACATAAACATGCTGACATTCAGAAGGTAAATGCCTTTGGCAGGAGCACAGAAAATGGAGTGAGAAGGCAAGAAGCCCCTTATAATGGGGGTGAACTAGGACTCCACCACCTGGTAAATCTGAGAGGGATGCAGAGGTAAGGCGTGCTGAGCAGGCTTCATGACAGGAAGCCTGACGGTCAGGGCTTCTCCCCAAGGACTGATAATGGTTCAGAGACCCCAATGCTATCTTTGACTTTACCGTTTGTCTTCCCAGCATGAAACGAGCGTCACCTTCTAAAGGAGTCCATCTGGATAAATGCAGTGCAGTACATTTTCATGCTGCCCAGGTTTACTGAGGAGCCAAGCAGAATGCTTCAACTACTGTCAATCATCTCTGAAACAGTGTTGAACTCCTTGAGGCATGAACAGTGAAAATGCTCCTGTGTTTTCATTGCTGTTTTTTAATGAATTATATATTGAGCAATATCCGCTTTTTTAAAATGGTAACACACACACACACACCATCACCAAATTTTAAGGAAGAAGCAGTTGTAGGCAATTAAGCAAACCTGTAGGTTAGAAATAATTTTGTACTTAATGTTCTCCTTCTCCCCAAATTATTAAAGTAGAACAATTTTTTTTCAAAAATGGAAATACTCTTACTTTTCAAAATACTCTAAAATTAAAAAGGAAATAGGAATATTTCGTAGATGTAATTGAATAATAATTATTGGATTTAAAATCCTTGTGAGACCTGGATTTTATATGTCAGCTATTCTGTTTACACTGCGATAGCAATGAACGTGAATAGGATTAAAGACAAAATGAGATTTTAAGGCTTCTTTGCCAGAGGAATCACTCCCATGGATTCCCTCGGCCAGAGGAAGTGTCCTGTAAAGAGCTGTCACACTAAGGGAGCTGAGCAGTGGATCAACTTGGGACTTCAGGACCTGTGCCCAGATCCAGATTCCCACTCAAGCCAGCTTTCACAATAGTCCCTAAGAGCACAGCATTATTCAGAGTAGCCAAAAGGAACCCAAGTGTACATCCATGAGTGAATGGATAAGCAAAATGCAGTATAAACCTACAATGGTATTATTCAGCCCTTAAAAGGAAGGAAATTCTGACACATACTACAATGTAGATAAACCTTGAAGATATGCTAAGTGAGATAAGCTAGTCACTAAAAACAAGTACTATATGATTCTGCTTATATGAAGTACCTAGTTAAATTCATAAAAACAGGAAGCAGAATGGTGGTTGCTGGGCTGGCGGGGCGGGGGGGAGGGGTGGAGTTATTTAACAGGTAGAGAATGTCAGTTCTGCAAGATGAAAGAATTCTGGAAATGGATAGTGGTGATGGTTGTACAACAATGTGATGTACTTAATACCACTGAACTATATATATACTTCAAAAGGGTTGAAATGCTAAGTTTTATATTATGTGAATTTTATCACAATTAAGAAAAAAAAAGGCCCCAGGATCCAGTCAAGGAAGCCTTGGTTGTCACTAATCTACGGTTACCTCTCCTTTCAGAGCAATGCATGCCACCTCTTAGGTGTAGAGCAATGAGTGGTTCAAGAGCAACTCGGAACTGAACTCCTCCACTACATGCCCCCAAGTAGCGGTGTGGCTAGGGCAATATGAGAGACACTGTCCTGCTCCTCGTATTGCCTCACCTGTCAGATGGGAATAACAATAAAACCCACCTCCTAGGGCTGTGAGATTAGACGATCAGGATGCTTAACAGCCTCCACAGCACCAGGCATCACGTCAGAGTGGAATAAACGTTAGTGGAAAGTCACATCCTTTCCTCATTATACCTGTTTAGGGGGTGATCTATTAACTCTCCAGGTACCAGGTGAGGACTCTAGATCCGAGAGGTGTCATTGGTCACAAAATGAACAAAAACTATTTAGTAACAAGTCAACACCTTGGGCTCCAATTCTGTGAAGTACAACCCGCAGCATTTATCTCTCCGAGATCAATTTCCCCAAAACAGCTTGGAATTACTGGGACTGCCACAGGCACTACTTCAGAATGATCATTTAACCCTGTGGCTTCTAAAATATATAGAATGTCCTCTCATTCCCCGTCAGGTATTCAAAAAAGAATCTCTTAGAAGCAAAAGATCTACTCTGTTAATCAGAATTTCTTAAATTGCAATCACGGCTTTATTTAAATGCCTCTTAAAGACATTCTAAGAAAACATCCTTTTGTGTTGAGACATTTCTGTAGAAAATCCATAAATTCCTGCATTTTTCATTTTACATAGGGTTGGTAGGATTTTTGGTCTTTTTAAAGACACAGTAGCCTTTTACCCGTTACTAAACAAACACTCTTCCTACAGGAATGAAAGTTACTTGCCAATTGAAAAACAGCAGCTGTCTTTAAGGTGGTTTTGAAAGAGTAGAGCATCTCTTAAGGAGGACATCTGAGTACATTGTACAGTAAGTAAAACTTGGTAACTTGACTGAAACACGGCAGCTTTGAAAAATTTAAATTGTCTTGTTTGTTAAAATAGCACATTAAAAAATATTTTGAAGAGTCGGCAAGATGCTTCTGACAGCTGAGTGGGAGGCTCCTGGCTACGGAGCATGATGCTGAGCTGTTAGTTCTTCTAAGCTAATCTGTTTAGTTTTTTAAAAAAGGAAAAAAAAATTCAATTGAAGAGGGGGAAACCACTCATAAGGAAAAATCTGTTCAATACACATGAAAATATTTATTTTTCCTTCTCTAGCTGACTGCTGATGTGAAGCAAATAATCTCTAGAAGAGAAGGAGAGAAATCCCACTGGACAAAAGAAAATAACAGACCTTTGATTTCATTGCTATCTCCTCCCACCTCCTCAATATCCCAGCGCAGGCACTGGGCTTCAAATGGAAATGCAGTTTATCATGGGAATGGTAGGCTGGTCTCATGCTTTATTTCAGAATCTGACTTTAAAAGTTTACAAAGAAGATTTTCCTGTTTCCAGTTATATTTGCTTATATTAAAAAATATACAAGGAAAAACCGCCCAATCTCATCAAGCTCTTTAAGATATTAAAATGCCTACCAGCCACTTGTTTTAACATCTGGTCACTTTTCGCCGAGCTGTCATCATAATGCTCAAAAAGTGAAAACGCAGCAGGCATTTTCTCTAATGAAGCAGTACTCTCCATGGCAGAAAGCAACCTATTTGGGGGAAATATAAGTCAAAAAGTTATTAGCATACAGAACGAAAAGTAAAGCAATTGTTCAAAATGAACTTGGGTGGTGGTAGTGGCAGTTTTCATGAGGCACTGTATCCAAAAAGAATTTAAACTGTTTCAAACTCTAGAAATATATTTATTCTTAAGATTTTTGGTGTAACTGCTAATGTTAGAAATTCCATTCCTATATGCTCAAATCTGAGTAGATTCCATTAAATTATTCAATTTTTCATTTTGCATCTATAAAATTAGTTCTAAAAAACACTATATTTTAATGATCATTTTTATTTATTTCCTAATAATATAAAGGTTCAGAACCCATCTGGAAATTCACACACTGTATGATGTCTTTGCTGTTCTCAAACCTCATTATTACTTAGTCTCTCAAGAAATATGTTCACCTGCTATGTGCCAGGCACTGTTCTGGGTTGTGGAGATACAGCACCGAAGGAAGATAAAGTCTATTGAGACTAAACAAAGCACAGAATTTAAATGAATAGCTTTTATAAATTCAAGACCCTCTAAGGAGAGATGCCAATAAATACTAACTTTTAGCATTTGTATCTAGGTGAAATCTGGGCTTAAAAAAAAAAAATCTTGATTCTGCAGAGGGGAAAAGAGATTGCAAAACGTTTATCTTTAGCTTGAGGAGCCTCAACTTTGGTTAGGAGCTCTCCTCTGTGTGCCCCCCTCAGAGGACTGGAATTATCTCCCAGCAATTAAACAGCTTTGAGGAACTCCACTGGCTTCCACATCATGGACTTTTTGATTTGGGTAGCACAGAGCCTCAGCCCTTGCACTTGCTGTGGGAGCTTTCTTCTCTCACATGCTCGTCCGGTTCCTTTCTCACTTAATTTAGACCTCTGTTCCAATGTTAGCTCCTCAGAGAGGCCGGCCCTTAGTACACTAAACACCGTGGTGGCTATGCCCCCGACCCCTTACTCTGCTGTGTTTTACTTCCTCAAACTTGTCATGACCTATTCGTTTTTGTCTGTCTACTTCACCAGAATATAACCTATATGAGCAAAAGGACTTTGTCTTGTTCCCTACTGCAGTGTAATGGGTAACCTGGCATACAGTAGGCATTTAATAAATATACTTTGAATATATAAGAGGGTAAGAGGGTTTTATTTGGGTGAGAATATCAGGATCTCAGGTCTGACGAATTTTTTTTATCAATGTGAGAGGAAAAGATTATAAAATATAACTGAAATATTTAAAGAGTGACTACTGTGTTTACAAGTGTTAGGAATAATAAAAGTCACTATAATTTGATTTAGGGGAGATGGTTCCCATAGGGGCTTCAACGAGGAGGTGATATTTGGACCAAAGGTAAGGAGGTTGCAGACAGAATAGCTTGGATCCTAAAGGTATGGAGTTGGGAGAATATGGCACATTCAAGAGCCAAAGGTGATCCTGGGCTATTCTGGGAATTAGAAAATGGAGACAGTTGAAATAGAAAATTGATTTGTGATTTGACTGGGAAGAGCCTTTCAGATCCACCAAGAGTTTCCATTGTCTCTTTGAAGGCAGAGAGAGCCGCAGTGTTTACAAAAGGGAAGTTTAGAAGCATGGCCTGGCAGAGACTGAGGAAGAATCAGAGCAAGTAGACTAGGGAGGTAGTGAGGTCAGTTGAGAGGACTCCACAGTGCTCCAGGCCAGGGAAACATCACAAGCTTACATTAAGGCCTTGGGGATGCAGAGGGAGAAATTATTGAATGAAGAGACCATGGTGACTAGTACATATACTAAGGCCACTCAACACATGCCACTGGCTAAATGAAGGACTTTTTGTAGCACAAAAACTCTGGTTGTAGAACCTGTCCAGTTTCACATCACTCTATGAAAGGACAAGCGAACATCTTTTTATGAGCAGTGATTCTCTTTCGCATTATAACACAAAAGAGCAGAACAGAGAAAATAAATGCATCCTCTCAATAGGACAGCATTTTCTAAGCAAAATGTGTTTTTCATAATATGCAAATGTTGAATCTAAATAAGCATTCCTTAATTTAAGCACTTTCAGTGTTAAGAAAAGTTGTTTAGTCTATGAGCACTGCCCCTAAAGATATAACATGAAGGGAGAAAAAGCAGCAAGGTAAAAAACGCCACCTAGGTAATTAGCACTTCTCATGTAAAGCAATATTGGCAACATTGCGACCTTGAAGTAGAGGTTGTCTTGAGGACATGAAAGGCTTCTTAGTGACCCAATCTTATCCCAGGCTTATCATGTGTGCCCCCACACACGTGCATGTTTAACAGGGTTTTCTTTGGTTATATGTCTTTACCAAATCCCAATTTTTGCTTTTTCCTTTACAGAAAAATAATGGTTATCCCAAGTGGAACTTCCTTTAGGTGACATGCAGCTTTTGCAAAAGTTAATTCACTACCCATTGGACAATGAAATCAAGATTAATTAAAATAACACACAGATGAGCAAGTTCAAGCACAAGACCAAAGAAATAGAATTTAGAATTAAATGGATGTCAATTCAGATTAGCATGTTAATATTCTAATGTTTATAAAATTAAAAATGTACTATAGTATTTTTTTAAATAAAAGCATTTGCAAATTTTCATTCACCAAACTTTCCTTCCAATCAATGCCTGCCATGAGTGGATGAAATATAAATAAGCAAATATGTATCGACACTGTCCAGTACACAAGGAATGACACTGTAAATCCATATACTTTTTGGATAAAAATAAGTATCAATAGTATGTAGGAGAAATATGTACACTTTTTTAAAAATATATTTTATTGATTTTTTACAGAGAGGAAGGGAGAGGGATCGAGAGTTAGAAACATCGATGAGAGAGAAACATCGATCAGCTGCCTCTTACACACTCCCCACTGGGGATGTGCCCACAACCAAGGTACATGCCCTTGACCGGAATCGAACCTGGGACCTTTCAGTCTGCAGGCCGACGCTCTATCCACTGAGCCAAACCGGTCAGGGTGAAATATGTACACTTTTTAAAATAAAGGAAACTGGGAACAAAGCCTGAGTATCATTTTCTAGACCTGCCTGGGGCAGAAATCGTAAACAGGCAGACGCCTGGGCCTGTCCTGGGCTCTCACGCAGTGGATCTGGGGTGGGGCTCTGGGAGCTCTGGTGTAGCAAACTGCACAGCTGGTTCTGGTACAGCCAGTTAGGGAAAAATCACTGAGCCAGAGGACAGACTGTTATAACCCAGAGGTTCTCAACCCTGGCTGAGCATTACCATCACCCAGGAGGCTTTAAAAATGCCCAGGCGATACCTCAGACCAATTAAACCAGAACCTCAGGAGGTAAGATTCAGGCATCAGCATTTTTATTTTTAATATATTTTTATTGTTTTCAGAGAGGAAGGGAGAGGGAGAGGTAGAAACATCAATGATGAGAGAGAATCACTGATTGGCTGCCACCTGCATGCCCTCCACCGGGGATCGAGCCCCTGAGCATGTGCCCTTGACTGGAATCAAACCCAGGACCCTTCAGGCCACAGGCTGAGCCAAACCAAACAGGGCCAGACATCAGCATTTTTAAAGCTCTGTAGGTTATTCTATTTGTAACAGAGCCACTGAAATAAAACCCTTACTGATTAATACTAATATTATTATACAAATTATTTTCTTAAAATGTATTGACAATATTCTGTTCAAAGGTAAACAAGGTCACCTGTACTATTTTTATCTAAAAAAAATCAAGTTTCTAATCCAAACCCATTTTTCCATATTTTAATATATCACAAATATAAATTTCTGATTTTACTTTATGATAGTTCACAATCTGGTATTGAAGTAAACTGAAGATAATATTTACAAGATTAGAAATTTACACTAAATGGGTAAAAAAGATAAAAGCGTTAGGCTCAACCAGAGACACCTCAGGCCTTGCCGTGGAACAAAGGGAAAATGTGTCAGATCAGTATCAACATGTCACTATTAGAAGCTCCAGAAGATAAGCACGGATCTGATGTTTTTAGAGACAACATTTCCTAATTTCATGTTAATGCTTTGACTTTTAAAAGAATAAAGAATTTCCCTTAGACTGAGTGCTAAAAACAACAGCAAAAATCAAAAGAGGAAGATTCACTTAGGTTAACTGAGCATGAAGAGAAGATAAATGTATGCCTATCTTTTGAAGACAACATGAGAGAAGTTCCATTAAATTTACCTTAAGTCGTACAGTTATTCAAGGCAGATATGAATGATTCTTTCAAGCACTCATATTTAACCAATAAGTCTAAGGATCTACAAAATATCCTTCGTGCAGTGACAGGAAAGATAGTTGAGATTAGGTTGGAAAGACAAAGTACATCTCAAGTTAAAAACCTATACTATGATAATTGTTATTTAACTAAAGCACATGCAATTTTCTTTCAACTCTGTCATTTAGCTTTTAAAAGCACTGCATCTAAAAGTGAAAATGCAACAGCTTACTAAAAGTATGTATTTTTTAATTGGCAGCTCATTTTCTATAAAGCACCAAAACATTAAAAATAAAGCATAGTCATGCTATTCTCGTGTGCCACCACATTGTGCCATGTTTTATATACCTTTCATTGATTTCCTCAAATGACTTGGGAGGGAATGAGAGGAAGGGGTGGGGGGGGGAGAGAGAGAGAGAGAGAGAGAGAGAGAGAGAGAGAGAGAGAGAGAGAGAGATATTAACAACAACAAAACCAACCTAGAGAATTAGGTTATGCATGTTCTAAGATCATCATTCCTCACCTTGCCCTTGGTTGGCTTCAGCTGGGGCAGCAAGAAAATTAGTGCTCAGAAGGGATGGGGAGGGTGGAGAGCAGGGCAGGGATGGAGGGGGCTTCAGTTCTCAGTTCTGCTCTAACTCTCCCCAATCAGCAAGGCCAGCAATGAGTTGCTTAGGCTTTGCTTCTCTCTTCATTAACAAATGGCTTCCAGAATAGAATTCTCTGAAGTAATAAAAATGACTTAAATTTGTTCAATGTGGGATATATACAAAAAATGTAATTAGTAGTTATCTCTAGGTGATACTGTCTCTGTGCTTTTCTGTCTTTTCCAAATTTCCTAAAATAGATATATGTTGCTTTTATAAGCAGAAAAGAAGCCAATGCTTTCTTATTTACAATTTGTTCTTCTAGACAGAAAAGAAAATATTCTTATCAAACAAAAGTACAGTTCTTAGGGAACACTAAGCACTTTATTAATATTATACTTCACAAGAGGCACCTAATTTTAAAATATTAGAGCTTTGCCTTAATTAAACAGAAAACATCTGAATGGTTTTCACTGTATTTGAGGATGCCATGTCCACCTCACTTAAATTTGCCCTGGCTGGTGGTGTCCCCAGTGGCAAATGAAAAGCCTAATATTGACCCACTTTGCCTTGCTCTATCTTCAAACCTAATGGGAGGGCCCAGTGGACCAGAGAGGTTTGAAAAGGAGGCTCCCCACGCACCATTAAATGGTGCTTTCCTTTGTTTGATAATTAGGTTGGGAACTTCCCTCAAGGAAAAGATCTCCATTACTCCTGGTTAATCCTGGCTCCATGGAGAGCCAGTACCCTACTGGATGTTCTAGGAAATTAGGAGAGCAAGAGCTGCCTCTGTGCTACAATTTGGGAATCTTGGTCTGCAAGGTACTTGTTTAAATTAAGGAATCTGGTCCATAGGAGTGCCCTTATAAAAACATCCCTGTATGACCTGAGAGAGGTATCACATTATATCATCCCTTTGCATTCTGAATGAAAGTGAACCAAATATTACTCTCAGCCACTTGGCGAGGCTCAGAGGGAATGGTCCCTATGAGAGGCTTCAGATGAGGGAGTGGGAGTGGAGAGGACAGGCCCAGGGGCCAGCATGCCGCTGCCAGGCCCCCAAAGGGAGCATGGCATGAATAAGATTCACAAGCTGCTTTTCTTCCTCCCTCTTAGAAGGTGACCAACCCATTGTGATGGAACAGATGAGGCTGTGCCCTGACTTCCATGTATCCTGCAGCTGGATCAGGGTGCTAAGGATTTGCTGGGCCTTTTCCCTGGGCATCCAGCATGCCCCAATAATTTTTATAATGTCGAAACTATAGAAAAGGAAAAAACCCACACAAGTATATAAAGGATCTTAGGGAACATGGAAAACTACAATTTTAAAAGTAGACTTGGGCCAGAGTGGGTGTAAGGTGTTTGGGCCTGTTTTGATCGGTGCTTACAGTCAGGAAAACAGTCTCGTCAAGCTCCTCTGCTTCTCTCACGATGGTCTCTAGGGTGTCCTTGGCAGCATCCATGCTCTGCAGAAAGTGGACCATCTGGTCATGCAGGAACTCCATCTTCTTTTTCTTTACTTCCTCAAAGCTCTGGGCCTTCTCATCATACTGTGCTAAAACCTTCTTCATCATCTCCTCATTCTGTTCTTCTAGCTTTTTCTCATTTTTACTACAATTTTCCTAAAACAAAACAAAATCCTGAATGAAATGAGAAATGCGTATCTTTTTTTTTTTTTTTTTTTTTTTAAGAGAAACACAAGCCTTCTAAAGAATTAACCTCAGGCATTCTGATCAGAGAATCACAGATTATGTGCACAGTCTAAATTTCCAACCCACCAAACCTCCTTTGACATAGTTAGCTCTGCAACAGAATTCATTGTAAGAGCATTCTCAAGAAGGATTTAGTTAATGAAAACATACAGACAGATACGTGCATGGAAATCTCCCCCATTGGCATTCCCACATGGTAAAACTTGAAAATGGTATCACAATGAATGAAGATTCATGGCCTTCAGGGAGTGGCGAGGGTTTTGTGCCACTTTCACCACTCCACTAAAATCATAGTGTGAGGAAACGGCAGCCAGGATATTGGCTATGATGCTACCTTCACATACGCTCTCCAGGGAGGGGGTGTTTCCTCCACAGCAGGAGAAACTTGATTGCCTATCTGAACAAACACAGATGCCGGGCTGTCCTCCTGAGATGGCTGGTGATAAGGTGATCATACAATTTACTGTTTAAACAGGGCACTTTGGTGGGAGTGGGGACAAAAAATAATTAGCCATTATTAATTGAGCTATCACTGGAGTTAAGCAGACTTTTCACAAGAAACTAGGACGCAGAGCTGCTCTAGTGGTAGAAACACTGTACACCATCCTTCTGTTTTTGCCACTCCTGATGGACAAGTATGCTTGGGCCACCTTTGTGTCTGGATGGAGCACTGCTACGCCTGCCCTTCAAGCAGGGGCCAGCAGCTGGAAAGGAAGGAACTCGTCAAAGACAATGGTACCACGAGAAACACTCGTGTAGGAGGGCATGGGACATTTGGGCAATGACTTAGAGCATTCCTGCAGAGCTAACCTAGGGAAAGGCAGGATGCTGGAGCAAATAAGAACTCGGACCTGAATTCAAACCTTGTCTCTCAACATATGACCTTGGGTAATATGCTTAACACTAAGTCTCAGTTTTTTATCCATAATAGGGGAACAATAATAACATCTATTTGGCGTGGCTGTTATGAGGATTGAATAGGCTAAGCATGTAAAGCACTTGCCTTACTGCAGTAAATGCCCAGTAAGTGTGGATGTGTTTTTAAGGGCTAATCATTTACCTTTAGACAGAAAGTAGTAGTCTCACTGATTACACACAGATGGAAGACTTAATGGAAAAAAATCAACAATGGCAAACAACACACGCACACAAACCCAGCTCAGATTCTTTTAGAGCAGAATAATGAACTTGTGATGCCATGAACAAACCAGGTAAAAGTTAAAGGCATATAGGAACTTACCTCAATGGTGTTAAAAAAGGATTCTATCTCACTGACAAAGGCTTCAATCCTTAAGGACTTTTCTTGTAAATTTTCTAGAAATTCTGCTAATTGAACCTAAAGAAAAGAATTAAGATATCCTTAGTATATGACATTTGATTTTTGTTTTTTGTCTCTTTTAATTTTTTTTGTTTGCGTTGGGTGTGTGTGGTGTTTGTTTTTTAATGCATGACATTTGAGACCTTTAAGTGGTGAGTTCAATTTCCTTACAAATTTAGTATGTAGAGGTAGAAGTTTACTATAACATGTTCACCAACAAATCAGTTTTTTAATTTTCAGGCTGCTTCATCTAAATTGACTATAGATAATTCTGTACAATAAACAAAGACAATGTATTTTCTCATGAAAGAGGAAGTACTTCTTGATAAGTTGGTGAGTTCAAAGAATACTTGTTTTAGTGGGATTTGGATTTTAATTATTTCTCCTTAGCAAGGCCCCAATTTCTATATATTGCCTTTCTTCTAATAGCAGGCTTTTTGTTGAATTGACCTAATTTATGTGAGTAGTCTTATCTCATTTGTGCCAATGGCTTCAGGTGAGCCTGGAGCATCTGAGCCTGAAAGGCGATCAGAGTGTCACCAGGCCAGAAATCTACCTATCAAATGATAGAAACGATCTACTAAAAAGACATAAAGGTTCTAATGATCCCCAAAGGATTAAAATACTCAAGGGGTGACTGCCAATCAGAAAATGCACGGGTGATGGGGGAAGAGGGTACCTACTTTAGCTGTAGTTATAATCTTATCTGTAATCTATCCTGCTAAATTTAACAAGTAACACAGAAACACAGCGTCAGCTGCCTGATTCATTATCCACAGAATAAATGGGGAAATGACACTGATGGAAGCCCCTTCAGGATCTGGCCTATGCTTCCCTCTCTAGCCCCTCCTTTTCTCCATAAGCTTCCAGGCTCCAATCACACAAGCCCCATCTTCCCTTAAACTCTTTCTTACCTGTGTGCTTTTTCATACGGGATTCCCTATCTCTGGAATGACCTCGCTACCCTTGTTTGCTGGCAATTATTTAACGGTGACCTAAGTGAATAATCATATTGAAAATTGCTACCATTAGGAAGTTACTGAGCCCAGCAACATGGATATACAGCCAAGAACATGAACTCTAATGCCAGGCAGACCTGGGTACCAATTCTAGTTTTGTCTTCCATGACCTTGGGCAGATCACTTAAACTATCTGAGCCTACTTCATGATCTGCAAATTTAATTTATCTTGTATATAAAGAACACAGTGCCTGGCACAGAATAAGTGCTCAGTTCTTCTTATTATTTGCATTTTTAGATCATTCTGGCCACTGTATGGAAGATAGATCAAAGAGACAAGAGTAGAGATTCCACTTAGAAGGCTATTCAAAGGTAGACGGAATCTCAAAGACGAAACAGCTTATTTCCAATAGTGAGTCTGGGGAAGTAGAGCATTATAGTCACACACCTAACAATACGTATTGTGACTAAATTTTCAACATCAGAAATCTACAGACACAGCTAAGTTTTCCATTTCTAGCATAAATTTGATAAAGAGGAAATATGGAGAGAACTAATTCAAAATGTGTTACTCTCTATTTTATAAAACTTGCAATAAAATTGCTCCATGTCATGTAAATGTGTATTTTAAAGGATGATATTGTAGGTAACAGGAAATAAACTGTTTTATGCACAAAAGTATATTTTAACTTAAAGTCATTTGGCTTTTTTGGATAATGTTAAGGTCCTTCAAAGGCCCTGTGTTATTTATCCTGTTATCCCCAGAATCAAGAAAAATACTTGGCACACAGTGTATACATAATAAATGTTTTTCAACTGAACTTAACTAAATGCCTGGGGAAGTGTTCTTAAGTTTTCTTTCAGACTGTTAAGCCTAAAGTTGAATGTGTCAAATACTGGCCATTTTTTTTAAATTGAGAAAATATGAAAACAAATTACATTTATACAGGGGTGATAAAAAGTAAGTTTACAGCTATAATACAGATACATAATACAATAATTAATAAATAACACAAGAATAAACTTTCACATACAACTGTAAAACTACTTTTCCCCACCCCTGTATGTATTATTATGTACTTAATGCTTTAAAATCTATTTACCTTTACAGCACTTATAGCTGTATCAAGCGTTGAAACCTCATGGTCTTTGTGGGTGCCAAATATCTTGTCAACAGCAGAAATTGGGCTTTTGCAAGTATAGCAATATGTGTCAATCTGGGACTTTTTCAGTTCTTTTTGCTCTTTCTCAGTTACGAACTCTGACGATAATTGGTCTTCTATCCTCTCTCTGCCCAACTCATTCTGTTCAGAAGATATACTTTGTTCCACCTCACTCACAAATTCATTTCCACTGATGTATTCAAAGGATTCCTTTCCCTGAGATAACACATCTTCAGGCGTGGATTCTGAATACAGTTCTTCTGATAAAGTGTCTTGAGTAACTAATTCATAATTCAGAGATTCAGCAAACTCATATTCATCCTGGACAGGGCTACTGCGGAGCCTATCTTCACTTGGCTCAGGTAGGACCATTATTTGAGGTTCTACTTGCAGTGTTTCTTGAACACAAGTTGCACCAGATGCAAATTCTTCCTCTGGGAATGACACTTGTACTGGGACATTCAGATTGACCTCTGGATTTGCACTTGCTGCTTCGTTACCCTGAGTGCTTGTTTCAACTACACTCTCCAGAACATGAGGAGTATCTTCAAATGGAACCGCATAGCTTATCTTCTGGGTAACCACTTTGACTTCCTCAGTGATGGGAGCTTTCCTTTGTGTATCTACACTGTCAAGGGTCTCCACATGGCCTACTGGTTCTCCCTCCCTGTAAGAAGCTTTCTGTTCCTCTTCCAGACTCCTTTCCCCCCAAATAGTTCTAAACCTTGCCCCAACTTCCTTTTCTGCTGCTATTAGTTGGTATGAATCATCCTTACCAACTGGTTTTCCTTCCAGACCTTGGTCTTGGTCCTTTTCCATCACAGATGTGTCATGAAGAATGTCATCTTTGAGTATATACTTCTCAAAGTATATTCCTGTTCCATCATCAGTGTCAGAATTTTTGCTTGGAAATGATGCCTCAGAATTCACACTGTCACCTTCAGAAGCTGTCTCCCCTTCCTTCTTTTTCTCTCCAACTGCTTCTTCATACAGATCCTTGTAGAAAAATGCAAGTGCAGGTGGTTCCTCAAGAAGTTCAGGATTAATGGCTTTAGCGGTGGTAGGAAATATCTGGGTTCGTGACAAAACTCCTTCCTCTGTATCAAATAAGGGCATCCCAGGTGACTTTGAGTCCACATCTTTCTCTGTGCTCTTTGAAGCATCTCTGTCAGCAGATTTTTGGATAACCACAGACTTTTGGGTCTCTGAGTGAAATAATGTACTATAGTCCTTTTCCAGTCCATAAAAACTTTCATCTAACTTCACCAAGTCATACTCATGTTCTAGGGCACTTTCCTCTGAACTTTCTGGGAAAGAGACAGCTTCTTCTGTAACTTCCTTTGAGAGTTTCACCTCAACATTTAATTTCCCTGGAGCTTTCTGTATTTCTGTGTCTGAGGAGATGTTATAATCAACCAATGTATATTTTTCAAAATAATCCTCTTCACCAGGAACTGTGGGCTGATTAAAGGCTAAATCACCAGTTTCTGAATCTGTGGATATTTCCTCTTTTGTTTCATGAGTTTCCTTTTGTTTATTTTCTTTCAAAGATGTAACTTTTTTATCAGAATCTAACTTACTCTTTAATGTTTTATGACAAGCAACTGCCTCACTATCACCAGGGGAGGGTAGAGTTTTAAGTGAGGCCTTCTCTTCCAAATATTCTAACTTATCTTGCATTTGTTCACTTTCTTCCTGATCAACTGAAGATATAAATGCAGGAGCATGGATATTCAAAATCTCACAACCTTCAGAAATGACACTGAAGGCACTCTTTTGATCTTCTGAAAGCCCAGCTGGCTTACTAGTCATTGTAAATTTTTCTTCAGGCTCCTTGGATATTTTATTGGCATTGGTTGTTGATGCATTTCTTATAAATTCAGCATAGTTGTTGCTTGCTGGAGAGTGTGGTTCATTTACATGGGCAGCTCCTATAGCCCCCAAGGGGTGCTTTGAAACAAGTACAGATTGTTTAGACATTTCAGATGTTTGCACTTTAGATGTTTGAATAGTATGGACTGTATGCCTATCTGGACTCAATTCTTGTTTCTTCTCTGTACTAATTTCTTGATTCTTCACAGTACTAATTTCTGGAGAAGCCTCTGAAACAACTGTTTGTGGTTTCACAGATGACAACAAATATGGCGGTGTTTCTAAGCTCTTTGATTCTTTAGAGGGAGATCCTTGTTTTATATTATCTTTTGTGATATCTACTGAACCACCTTTTGACAGCTCTGACACTATGACCTGTTCCTTTTTTTCATTGTGACTTGCCACATCCCTGCTTGATTTCTCCAATACCAGATTTCCTTCCATAGGAAAGGAGTGGCCATCTAGTTCATCACGATAAGGAAGATCCACTGGGAGGAAAGTCTTGGTTTTCTCCACCAACACTTTACTTTCTTCTAATGGCTGGGTTCCCACTACCTTTGTTTCCCTGACTTCCGGGTGAGTCTCTGAGATCATGGTTTCTGATTTTTCAGTAGCTGATGTAGTTTTAACTAATGAAAATGGTTGAGTCTCACCCAAAGAATGACTTAAAGAGTCATCTGATTTTTCAGGCATAATCCTGGCTATATTCACAGAATAAGGCTGAATCTCCTGCTGCTTCTTTCCTTCTGAAAATGCTTGTAGCTGCTTTTCTTTTTCTTTTCCTTTCTCCTCCTCAATAATTTTGTGTCTTTCTTTGTAGTCTTCACTTTGACAGACTTGCTGCAGCACAGCAGCAGCTTTTGATTCCTCCAATTTAATATAGCGAGATCCATGTGTAATTGGTGTCTCTTCTATTTCATTATTATAGCTTATCTCTAATGGGGTCACAGTTTCATGTTTTTCTGCCAGCACCTTCTTTTCTGCCAAGGAATATGATCTGATTTCCAAGTTATCGTTCTTCTCAGCTGGGCTAATGGACCTGAGTTTTACTTCCTCTTCAGAAATTTTCAGGGAAGTAGGTTTTGGCATTTCTTTCATTAGTCTGTCCTCACCAAGATTAATTAAACTGCCTTTAGAGTTTTCTGGCAAAATTATTAACTCTGGCTTCTCTGATTCCCTCATGAAGCTAGATGAAACTGATTTTGACTGTTGTGTCACCTTATCTACGGCATCAGATGAAAAAAGTGAGTTTTCTTTTTGACCACTTCTTGGCTCTTCCTTAAGAACAGAAATATTCCATTTAGATGGAGAAGAGATTTCTGGCTTCTGGGCTCTTTTATTATCAGGGACATGAAGAGGAACAGCATTTTTGGCTTCTTCTATAATGGATTTCTCACCCATCGGAGAATAAGATTGAATTCCAAAATGTTCCTCACTATCAACAGAAGTACCTACTGAGTTTAGGTCCATTTCTTTCTTCCCACGATCCTCACTGGACTCCTCAAAGTTGGATTTTGGCTGCTGTAAAACTTGTACATTTGATGAAAGAGTAGGCTTTTCTTTAAAGTCTTGACCTTCCTCAGATTTAACTAAAGCACCTCTGGATTCTTCAGCAATTATGAGTTTTGCCTCTGGTAGCAGTTGATCAGCTGTTTTCTCAGTTGCATTCAAGTCAGTGGGAGCTGTTCCTTTAGGCTGTATCACAGTTGCTGCTTTTTCCATAGATGGACTTGGTTGAGTTTCTAAATCTTCTTTTTCAGCAACTTTATTATCTGGAGTGCTTGATCTAAAAAACAAATTGGACATCCATGATGTGAAAGATGAAATTCCTTTCTTTTTCTTTTCTTCAGAATGGCCTGGTTTTACAGCCTTAGGCTGCTCAGGCAGCTTTTGTGTCACCTCAGGTGATTCTGGGGGTTGAGGTTCTTTATTTTCTAGGATTGAGGTTTTTATTTCTGTGGATATTTTCATTCCAGATGTTGGTTTCCCTCTCTCATTAGCATCATCTACAACTTTTGACTGATCTATTTTTGATTCTTCTAATTGCTTCTCTCCAGGTAAAGGAGATATACTCCTGAGTGCTCCTTTTTTATTGCCCGCCACAGGTTCTGCATCTTCTGCCAGGGAAGGAGCTGCTTTGGCACGAGAGGGAATAGTTTCTGACTTGACCTGTTCCATGTATGGACCAGACACTGGTTTCTGGAGGATTCTTTCAGAAGGCAATTTGACTTCTTCCTGGCTGTCTTTGCAAGGTCTGGAAAACTCTGTGTTTGCTTTTTCCAACACTGAACTTTCATTCCTCATGAAAGAAAAGACCTGCTTCCTCTCTGCTTCGTTTTTCTCCACATTTCTAGCTGGAAAGAAAGATTTTGTTTGGGGAACCAGCTTTATTTCTTCAGAAGGTGTTTTAGTTGATAAGATCTCTACATTACCACTGGGGATATCATGAGCAGTTACTGGTTGTTGTAATGATAAGTGAGATTCTTCAGCGGAATGTGGCAGAACCTGCTTTCTGGTTTCATATGCATGGTCTTTACTTGACAAAGCAGCCTTGGGCTGCCCTGTCTCCAGATCAGTGCTGCCAGAGGAACCCAGTTGCACAGATCCCAGTACTCTTGCTTCACGATGACTTGCCAGATCTCTTTCTGGCTTTTCCAGCATCCAGTTTTCATCCTCTGGAGAAATAAGGGCCTCTCTCATTTGTGTTTCTTTAACATCTGCACACTCAGGTGTCAAAAATGATTTTGATTCTTCCAATGGCAAATTCTCTTTCATAACTGCAAGCTGTTTAATACCCAAATCTTGTTTAGCCACAAAAGATGTGCTTACATCAGGTAATTTAACAGCCTGATCTGATTGAAGTATGTTTTCAGGCTTCACTTGTTCCATAAGGCGGTCAGAAGAAACAATCTTTGATGGTTTCGTTATACTTTGGGGTACAGGGAATGAATTTCTTTGGTCTGTTTCTTCTTTTAGTGTAGTTACAGTATCTCCTGTCATTTGTGCCTTCAAATTTCCTGTTGGCAGTAATGAGCTTATTTCTTGTTTTTCCCCCTTTTTAAAGTCAGCTGAATGGCTCAACTCTTTTGATAATCCTTCTAAAGTAAAAGTGTACGGCTGAAGTTCTTCAAGGTTGTCTCCTTCAACTAAAGAGGTATATGCTTCTTTTGACCCTAAGCTGACTACCTTAGGAGAGACAGCCTTAGTTTCTTGGTTCTGAGGTTCCTCCTTAAAGTATGATGAAACCTCTGAAATTTCAGGCACTGTGGTTGACACATGAAGCTCCCTGTCTTCCTCTCCTCTGCTCCTAAGCTCAGCAAGGCCCTTTCCTAAGACAGAACTCCCTGTTTCAGTTATGGGAGATTTTATTTGTTTTGAGTCTATAGATCTACTTTGCCTACCTAAACCGCCAGCATTTGGTAATTCTGATATTTGGTGTGGCTTGTCTTTCTTCACAGGTTCCAAAAAGAGCTCTTCCAGAGCGAGACCCTGTTTTTCTGACAGAAAATCTCCCTGAGCTGTAGAAAATGTCTCCATTGCCTGTTTGCTCTTATCATCACTGATGGTTGGTAATGTTGGAGCTAAATCTTCTGGCATTAAAGTTTCCATCTCAGGAGAAGAACTTGCCATTTTCTCAGTTTTGCCTTTTGGAACTTCATGTTTGAGTACAGGTGACACATTTTGTGAGAAAGAAAGTTCAGCTTCTTTTTTCTTTATCTCACCACTTAGGTTGACTGACCCTGACACCTCTGAGATAGACACAGAATTCTTTTTCTGTGGTAAGGCCAAATGTTCAGATTCAAGGACTGTAGAAAATGAAAGACCTTGTTTGTTTTCCACTCTTGCATCCTTCGATACATCTGCATGCTGAGAAGACAGTGTTTTGGTTATTGGCAACCCAGGTTTAACTTCTTCAGTTTCGGTTATTGGCAACCCAGGTTTAACTTCTTCAGCTTCTACCTTTGACAAAATAGAATGCTCTGATATAGAGGATATGCTTGGAGGTGAATCCCGTTTAATTTCCTTCTCTGCTTCTGACCAAGTTGGATGTCTGGATGCAGCAGTTTCAATATTTGAAGAGTTAGTTTTAATTGCTATCTTTCCTTCATCTTTAAGGAGTAATTGCTCATCCATAGATGTTACCAATGGTGGCAAACCACTTTCTAATCCACACTTTCCTACAGTTAAGACTGGATGTTCTATAGGGGTAGGAAGAGATAACTCTGTTGGGATTTCTTCTTTTGTTAATTTGGTTAAGTTTGAATCATGCTTAGCTGGAGAGGTTGTGGTTACTAAAGAACTGGGTTCAATTTCTTTCTTTATTTCTTCTAAAAATTCTGGTGCAGATGGTCCATGTTCAACTTCCTTTTCCACTCCTGGTGAAGCTGAATGCAGCACTCTAGGTACACCAATTATTTTGGAATCGTGTTTCACTTCCGTTTTCACTGCTGGTAACCTCCCAGGCCCAGATAAAGGTGGTTCTTTTAGAGGGGAATATGGTTTTATTACTTCAGGCTCATTCTCTGACAATATTCTCTGTTCTAGTTCAGATGTCACAGTTGGAGCTAAATTGAATTTGCCATCCTTCTTTGGCTCATCTACCAAGTCAGACAGAATGGAAAATTTCATTCCAGACTCTGGAACATTTGGAGGCTGAGGTTCCATTTCTTGATTCCGTGACACATGTGCTGCAGCTTCTTGAGAATCAGGCAAAATTTCTTCCTTACTTTTAACTTTAAACAAAGCCATCTGTTCATTTGCAGCTTTTGGAGTGAACAATGCTTTGGTTTCTTGTTCTTCCTTAAGTGCATGGACTGAATCAGGTGAAACTGAATATTGAGATGAAGGTGTAGCAGGTTTGGTTTCTTCCTTTACTATGGGTGATTCTGCAGGTACAGAAACAGGTGTTGCAGCTACTGATGAACTAGTCTTAATCTCTCCCTTCTCTAATTCACTGGTTAAATGTGGTGGAATCAAATCTTCAGACTCAGGTTCTAAAAATGCTTGAGTTACCTTTTTCTGTAATGCAATAAGATATTCAGACACAGATGTTGACAATGTTTGAGCATCTGCTTTCTCTGCTTTACTTGGCAGACTCATTTCTCCAGATGCAGACATCGGAGGGGAAGGTTCAGCTTGTTGCTTCTGTGATGAACTGAGATTCTCAGGTACTGGTGTAGCAGCTATTGATTCCATTTCTTCCTCGTCTGCTTCTGAAAAGCAGGAATATTCTGAAGCAGATACCGCAGTTAACAGTGAATCAGGCTCAAGTTCATTTTTCTTTGTTTCTGGGATTCTATATGGTGGGACTGAAACTTGTGATGCTGAGTCTGGAGAAAAAAGTTCAGCTTCTTCAGTGTCTTCATCGGACAAAATGGTGTGTTCTGATGGTGACGTTAAACATATTGGAGATTCACACTCCAATTCTCTTCTCTCTGTTTCCTGAGTTGCATTGGGTGGGAATGAGAACTCTGACACAAATGCAGAGTCTGGAGAAAAAGGTTCAACATCTTCTTGCTCTTCTTCTGAATAATTCACGGATGAAGAGACACCTTTTAGATTTAAAGAGGATCTGTGGACAATTTCCTCCTCCCGTGATTCAGGTGTTACCTGTGGTGGTACTGAAAATTCAGAAGCAGCAGTGGAAGAGGGTGAGTACCGATCCATTCCTACTGTCTCCTCCTCTGACGGAATCACGTGTTCAGATGGGGTGGCTGAAAGTGGTGGGGCTTGGTATTCAGAAGACATTTCAGTTGTGTATGGGGGGAGAGAGTGTTCAGCCACAGAGGCCACATCTGGGGAATACAGCCCAGTGTCTTCCTTCTCTTCTTCTGACCAAATTATGTGCTCAGAAACATCTTTTGATTTTAAGAGAGATGTGTCATCAATTATTTTCTTTGGAATGTCCTGTGTTACATTTGGTGGAACTATATATTGGGAATTCAATGTTGAATCTGGTGTGAAACGCTCACTTCCTAGTTCCTCTTCTGATAGGACCACATGTTCAGGAGTGGCTGAAAGTGGTTGGGTTTGATATTCAGAAGTCACCTCAGCTGTGGATGGGGGTAAAGAGTGTTCAGCCACAGAGGCCACATCTGGGGAATACAAGCCAGTGTCTTCCTTCTCTTCTTCTGACAAAATCGTGTGCTCAGAAACACCTTTTGACTTTAATGGGGACTTACGGTCAATGTTCTTCAGTGACTCTTTTGTTGCCTGTGTTGGAATTGAATATTCAGAAGCAGATGTGGAATCTGGTGTATATTGCCCACTTTCTGAGGCCTCTTCTCCAGACAATGTAACTGTTGAAAACAGTGGGGATTGGCATTCAGGAGTCTTCTCGGTTATAGATGGTGAGAGAGAGCGTTCAGATGCAGAGGCCGAATAAGGCTCAAATTCCTCATTCTCCTCCTCTGACAAAACTGCATGTTCAGATGAAGCTTTTACAATGGGTTGAGAAACTGGTTCAACTTCTTGCTTCTGTAATTCATGGTTCATATCCTGTGGGACTGAGTACTCCGATACGAAAGCAGAATCAGTAGAAACAGACTCATTTTCTTCTATTTCTTCCTCAGACAAAGCAACATGTTCAGGTGTTGATGTTGTCAGTGATGGTAGAATGGGCTCCTCTTCTTTCTGCTCCATGTCAGGGGCCAAATGGGGTGGGAAAGGCTTCTCAGAAGCAGATGGACTTTCTGGGTAATCAAGTTCTATGACTTCTTCTTCCACTGAATGAGAATCTTCAGGTTTAGGGGTAGCAGCTGTTGGTACAGAAGTCTCTATTTCTTCTTTCTCTGACACTAAGGGTTCAGAAAGAGAAATGGGCAGCTCAGGCTCGTTTTCTTCCTTCTCTTCTTTGACGTCAAGTTGTTCAGAGACTGGTTCTGTCCTTTCTAGTGAAGTCAGATCTAACTCTTCTCTCTCTGGGCCAATGTCTTCCTGGATAGATGCTGCCAGATCTGGTGAACCTGCTTCCAAAGAATCCTTCTCTGCCTCTGGTGAAACGGAATGGTCAGTAGAATACACTTCTTTCTTCTTTACCTCATTCATGAAAGGTGGTGAGACTAAAGATTCAGGCTCTGAAGGTACAACTTCCTGTGAATCAGGCTCAAATTCTTCCTTTGCTGTTTCCAGGAATGCAGTCGCAGATGTATCAGGCATAAGAGAGGAAGGCTCCATTTCATGAGGTTTTGCTTCAACACCTGGCTGTTGTGGCACTGACTGGAGAGGGCTGCGCTGTGTTTCCTTTGCTGTGTCATTACTTCTGTAAGAGGAAACTGTGTGCTTGGTGGCAGAAGTGGCCTTCAGAGGAGAATCCGGGTAAATTTTCTTTTGGTCTTCTCGACTGAATAAGGAGGTATGGGACTTCGATCCTTTGGAGAGAGCACCTCTCCAGGGTGGAGTAAGCTCTTTTCCTTTATCATCTTCTATGCTTTGGCCTACTAATTTGCCTGTTTTAGAAACTATATTAGAATCACGATTGCCCATATCTGGCTCTAGACTAACAGACGCATCTTTCCCCTTCCTATAATGTATTTCTTTAATTACATAACCCTTTGGCAATGTCCCATAAAATTGTAGAGGAATTAATTCTTCTTTAACCGAATTAAACATCTTAATTTTATATTGTACTGTTCCTATATAGACTGGCCGTAACACTAATGGCTTGTGTTCTTTGTATATTGCCCCAGTAATAGGAGGTGTATTAGAGGTGGTCTTCTTTTTTCTCATTTTATCATAACTGCCACTAGGTAACTTCTCATTCTGGGTATTTAGTACCTGGCTTTCTGAAATTAAAGGACTATCTTTTTTGTTTGCTGGAACATCTTGGGTTTCAAAAGAATTTCTTTTTTTGTTGCCTTTCCGACGCAATGATGGTGAGCCATGCTTTGACTTAGATTTTCTTTTCCGGGCCTTTTTAACTTCATCCACAATAAAGGAAACATTCCCTGCAGTAGAATTTATAGTTGACCCTTCCAGACTACATACACCAGACGTCTGACTTTCTTCCGAAGCCCAAGGAGTGGAAGACCTACTTGAATTTGTTTCCCAGGTTATTCCACTATCTTCCCGTTGAACTGTCACCATGGAAAAGGAGGGGTCAGATATGATACACTTCTGCTTGGTCTTGCCCTCTTCATCCTGGTCTGATAACCTATAGTAAAACATAATAATATTAATAATTACATATATTATAATAAAAACATTATATTAATTACTTATTATAAGTAAATATCATACATTTACCAGCTAAAGTATTAATGTGAAATTAAAATAGAGATAAACTTACCACCCATATCAAAAATAGAGAAGTATAAAAAAATAAAGTTTAAAAATTGTCAAATATAATAGCACATCCTAGACTGAAATGAATCAATATCCTAAAATTAAAAAATAAAAAGAGCTAGCCTGACTGGTGTGGCTCAGTGGTTGAGCATGAACCTATGAACTAAAAGGTCATGGTTCGATTCCATGCCCGGATTGTGGGCTCAATCCCTAGTAGGTGTGTGTAGGAGGCAGTCAATCAATGATTCTCTCATCATTGATGTTTCTATCTCTCTCCCTCTTCCTTCCTCTCTAGAATTAATAAAAATATATATTTTTTAAAAAACACTAAAGTTAAATTCATCACCTCCCTTATCAGAATTACCCTCCCTACCTTGATCTTTCTTGCTCACCTAGTCACTCAGGCTTTCTCTCTAGTCACCTGGACCTTCATAATGGCTCTTGCATCTGTGCCTTCTCTGTTACTAAGCCACCCTGACCTAGTGTTGTTGTTTTACTTAACCACATCACCTCTAGATTTTTACATTACATTCCTAACTGTTCAGCTGGTATTATAGGTACCTATTATCTGCCCCCACTCTCAACTCATCTTGCTCATCTTCCACCAGCTTTACTGAAAATTTTCATCATGTCACTCTCTGCTCAAAAATCTCAACAAATGCCTTCTACATGTGGGGAAAACAAAGTTCAAAATCCTTAGTTCTTTTATTCCTAGCTCACTTTATTTCCAAGTACCCACCTCCACCCTACCCCTACATATACATTTCTGTTTTAATTCTAAAATTTGCTGTCCAGTAAATATATCATGGAACTCTGAGTCAAGGCCATAAAATGAAAACCCATCCCAGAAAAAGAGAATATATATATCTCCAAATTGAAATTTTTAAAGAGAACATGACTAGCCATCAAAGAGGAGCTACAAAAATAATAGTTTCCCTTATTTCACCAACATCTTTGTTTCGAATTGGTACTCTCATTTTTTTACTTAAAAAAACAAACAAACAAAAAAAACCACACTATACTTCTAAAGAAGTAAAAAGGTCCTCACACTATTTTACTCTGAAAGATAAAATTTTAAACTACTACATCTGTTTCTATTAGACTCAAGATATGTATTCTAGGAACTAGTTATATCTACTTTTGGCTAACAGCTAAAGTGACATTTAAGTTCCTTATAGGAATACTAGAGGCCCGGTGCACAAACATTTGTGCACTCAGGGAGGGGGTCCCTCAGACTGGCCTGTGCCCTCTCTCAGTATGGGACCCCTCGGGGCATGTCCACCTGCTGACTTAGGCCTGCTCCCCAGGGGATCAAACCTAAGCTAGCCGTCAGACATCCCTCTGGCAGCCCGAGAGCCCATAGGGGATGTCCACTTGCCAGCAGGGAGCAGGCCTAAGCTGCAGTTGGACATCCTTAGCACTACTGAGGAGGTGAGAGAGGTTCCCACCACCACCACTGCACTGGCAGCCATCAGCCTGGCTTGTAGCTGAGCAGAGCTCACCCTGTGTGAGTGCACTGACCACCAGGGGAAGCCCTGCATTGAGCATCTGCCCCCTGGTGGTCAGTGTGTGTCATAGTGACCAGTCATTCCCAGTCATTCTGCTGTTAGGGTCAATTTGCATATTACCCTTTTATTATATAGGATAGAAGCCTGGTGCATGGGTGGGGGTTGGCTGGTTTGCCCTGAAGGGTGTCCTAGGTCAGGGTGGGGTTCCCACTGGGGTGTCTGGCCAGCCTGGGTGAGGGGCTGAGGGCCATTTTCAGGCTGGCCACACCCCCTTCAGGGTGGAGGTCCCCCCTGGGGTACCTGGTCAGTCTGGGTGAGGGGCTGATTGCTGTTTGTAGGGTTGCCAACCCCCCCAGCAGGGACCCTCATCCCATGAGGGTGTGGCCATCCTGGGTGAGGGGCTGATGGCTGTTTGCAGGCTGGCCATGGCCCCCAGTGACCCAAGCTCCATCGCTGAGGCAACCAAACCTCCTGCTTGCTCCAGCTCCATGGCTGCTGGTGGCCATCTTGGTTGGGTTAATTTGCATATAATCGCTCTGACTATCTGGTGCGCGTGGCTTGGGGTGTAGCGGGGTGACACCAATTTGCATGTTTCTCTTTTATTAGTGTAGATAATTATGAACAATAGCTTAAATTTGCATGTTGCTTTATTTTACTCTCCAACAATCTCAGTACACTAACTAGAAGTATAGCAAACAAAACAAGTTCATGGGTAGAATTTTTCCCAATTAAATTTGTTTAAGTGTATTATATATCAATTAGAGGCCCAATGCATGAAATTTATCAAGGGCCTTGGCCCCAGCCCCTGCCTGCCACCACCGTAGCTGGGGGGCCTTTGCCACCTTCACCTCGGCCCCCCCACCCCGCTGCAGCTTTGTCTGGAAGGAAGGACATCTGGAAGGACATCCGGTCTAATTAGCATATTATGCTTTTATTATTACAAATTGTTAAAACACAGCAATAAAGTCACTTATGATCCTGCTTATATTGCAAACTTAGAAAACATGTTTTTAATGCATGAAATATCAAGCAAACTTGTGATCTTAAAATACAAATTGTTACTATTTTATGAGGGCCTTAAAAAAAGAATTCTTAAAAGCATAATCACTAATTAATATTTCACCAAGAATTAATTGAATCCTTACGTCTTTAGCAGAAAATTAATTATATGCATTGCTGAACAAAAGTAATGCAAAGTAGCTTAGATTAAACAGTCCTTATAAACCATTAGGGAATTAAGAAAAAATATCCATGTAACTATAAATGAAAAATTATGACACAGCATTATCATGCTCTAATATAAAGTGCTTGTTTTGTGGATATACTACAGACCACAGAAATTCATTGTGAATGAGAAGAATAGGTATCTTTCCACAATGATCAGACATTTTACAAGCCTGGAAGTTAGGGCTCTCTACTATTGGGAACCCAGTTGTCTTTCTGGTTTTACTTTCCATTCTTCCCCTTTGTAAACAGACCAGTTTTAAAGTGCAATACCCATGGTCATAAACCATGAGCTCCAGCCAAAACTGGCCTTCTCCCTTGTGTCTTTGCTTACATCCTTCTCTTCACTTGGAATGAATCACCTCTATATGTCCCAACTTCACACTCTTCAGAGACTAGCTCACCTATCAGCTTCTCCATGTAGCCATCACTGATGCTGTGAGCCAAAAGTAATTATCTTTCCCTGAATTTCTGAAATCTCAATATAATCTCTTCCTAAGACATTTACACCCTATATGAGAGTTATTTTTACATATATCATAGCTACACAACAAGGCCATAAACCACCTGTGAGCAGGGATCATGTGGTTTAGCAGTTCTTTTAAGGGCTCTCCTCTTATGAAGTCTTTCCAATACATTCATCTTCATTTTCAGAGGAACAACTCTTTTACTTTTGTACTCATATTTCATCAGCTTCAGTAATATTTAAATAAATCATGTCAATAACGAGCACAACTAGTATAAAATGGTATGAAAATAATCACAGCTGGCCCTTAGTAAACATGAAACTCAAAATAATGGGTATTATTAGATAGCAGCCTTCTATCAGGAGTGGTTGTTTGCTTTGGGCATCAGTTTATTTTACAGAGAAAATAGAGAGTTTTGGCTACTCCTGTCAACTAGGTTTAGTAGAAAGTAGTTAATAGCTTATGTTACTCTTTCTGTACATTTCTAGTTTCCATTCATTACTGCTCATAGGCATGGAATTTTTGTTTCAGAAGAAGTTCAAAACTGCAAGACTTTTTCAATCATCATTGGCTTTCAACTGATTTCAAACTGAAGCTAAAGTCAAGATTCATTCACTGAACAGGTATTTATTGAACCCTAATTATGTACTAGGCAGTATGCTAGACAGAATTTCTTTTAGCAAGATAACTGTGTGGTTTAAATTTTCTAAAAGATCTTACAATTAATTTCAAATTAACCATTTTGATCTGAGCTACAGATTTATTGTAGAACTGTAAATTACTTTTTTCTTATTTTATTCAATGGAAATCTAGGAAGTGTTTGCATGTTGCCACTAGAGGCAGCTCCACAGTAATCAGGTCCTTGCCTAAGCCCTCACCTGTACAAGAGCATCACTAGACACAACCAAAGTTCTCCCAGACTAGCTTGAGAACACTCAGTTGTATGTGAACTTTTTCTTGCTTCTTTTATACAAGGGTGCAGTATAAAGATTCCTATCTTTTTAGCTTTTTAAAAGGAGTTATTTTTATCTATAAAATCTTAAAATACATGATAGCAATTTATTTAAAATTATTACTTGAGACACTAATTTCTCATTCCGTTATTTCTTTCCATGTGGAAGAAAATCTATTATAACACTCCTTCCTGGCCTAGCTTCCCTCTATCACTCTTCCCCATTTTACTCTGTTCCTGGTGCTACAAAGTATACAAGGCAGGTCCTCGTGTGAAGAGGTGTGAAGAGCCTGTGACTAGGGATATAAATTTGGCTATTCCTGCTCTGGACAGTGTGGCTCAGCTGGTTGGAGCATCGTCCCGTACATCAAAAGGTGGCAAGTTCGATTCCCTGTTAGGGCACATACTAGACAGGAGGCAACTGAACCGATGTTTCTCTCATCTCTCTCTTTCTCTTCCTCTCTTTAAAATCAATTAAAAACATACCTCTGGTGATGATTAAAATAAAAATCTGGCTATTTCTGAAATGTGGTATTAGAAAGCACTTTGTTGTTTTGTATCTAAGCCACATTCTCTGATATCATTAGCTTTATCAGTAATAAAGTTGACATTTTGATCTGTATCTGCCATTCCTTTGATTTATCTATCAATTACTTCAGAACTTAGGGAGGAAAAAGAAGATGCTGTGTAGCAATTCTACTTGCCATTTTACAAAATAAATAAATGATCACATGTACTGCAGTTGGTAGACCCTAAAGGACATTACCTGGCAGCAAGAACAGATATCATAGCTAACCTACATGCTTCCTAGTATCCACCATAAAGTGATATGTGGACCAATCAGACCAAGAGGAATTCACCTGTCAGAACTCAGCAATGCCCTGATCACATGGGTCTCCTTCACAAGCACACAGGCAAGGGCACACCTTTGTTTGCACAAGCTTTTAGAACTCCAGAACCATAGCGGTTGACATGATGCTTTATAACAGTGGTTCTCAACTTTCCTAATGCCGTGTCCCTTTAATACAGTTCCTCATGTTGTGGTGACCCCCAACCATAAAATTATTTTTGTTGTTACTTCATAACTGTGATTTTGCTACTGTTATGAATCATAATGTAAATATCTGATATGCAGGATATATTTAGGTGACCCCTGTGAAGGGGTCGTTCGACCCCCAAAGGGGTCAGGACCCACAGGTTAAGAACCGCTGCTTTATAGGTAACACAGACCAATTTTAAAGCAATAACCATGGTCAGTGACAATATATTCATGGCAAAAACGTCTATAAGCTGCAAAGAATAAGGGTCAGATTCAAAAGAATATCTGAGTCAGATTGTGCAAAAAAGAAAATAAGTCGATATTCTTAAATGCCTCAGGTTACTTTAGCCTAGGGCAATGCTAGGTCTGAGGTTGCTTCTGCTGCCACTTGTTAACAAGAGGAAGGAGACCTAGATTCTAATCCTTGCTCTGTCATTCACCCAGGGTTTGGTTTTCAACATGGAAAGAAAACAGTCTCCCATGTTGCTTAAATTCTAGTAGAGGGAAGACAGAAAAAAAACAAACAAACAAAAAAACACAAAAAAACCCCACAACAAAGCAAATGAACAAACGGTAGGTGGCGGGCGGTAAGTCCTATGAAAAAATAAAACAGAGTAAGTGGGGTAGAGGGCGATGGTTATGAGTTGGGATGCTATGTGATGTAGGGTGGTCAAGGAAGATCTCTCAATTAAAGAGCTTTTGAGGAGAGAGCTGAAAGGAGTGAGGGAGTGAGCATGCAAATATTAAGCGAAAGAGCAGAGCAAACAACAGTATTAAAGTCGCTGAGATGAGACTGCTTGGCAAACACAAATAGCAAAGAGGAGATAGTGCTAGAGTAGAGTGAGGGAAAGAGAGAGATGAGAAGGGTAGCGGGAGCCAGTTCACTGGGACTGATGGCCCAGAGGGAGGGTTTGGATTTTATTTTGAATGAGATAAAGAGCCATTGGACGGTCTGCCCTGCCATCTTCTAGAAGCTCAGAAATGGGCAGCTACTCAGACTCAACTGACTGGGACCCATCCACCCCACTGCCCTACCCCAGTCAGGAATTTGAATCTTAAGCAGAAGTGACTGGGAGGCTGAAAATCCACGGCACTCAGGCCGGACCAGTCCTTCTTGTTCCCTGGGCCCCACAGCACTCCCCTGGTTCCTGTTCAGCTCCCCAGCCTGCCATTCCTTCTGGGAGCTCTTTAAAATTCTTCTAAAAGATTCGATTTTCTGTCTGGTATACAGAGAGTTTCTTTGTTCCCTATTAGAGATGTCTAGCTATCACCAAGCTTATTTCTCTCCTTCCTGGACTTACATTTCTCAGCCTCATATGCAGATTTACAGAGAAGGAAATTTTTAAACTTTGAGTGGATCGGGGCAGGCTGTGGGAACACGTGAGAGGAGGGGTCTGGAATATAATCACAGAGTAAAAAAGGCTGATGTAAGGTTTTGCAAGATAAAAATGAGTTTTCCAGGAAGACCAGGTATTTTGGGGACAATTAAGTCAAAAGGAACAATATGTGCAAAAGGAGGGAAGTGTGAAATCATATGGTATGTCTCAGTGTGCTTTGGGGCAACTTCACGAAAGTTTGTAATCTTTAAAATCAAAAGACCCAGTGGCATATATGTTAGTATAATACAGATGGTTCCAAAATACTATTGTAACCTCTAAGCAGATTGGAAATTACCCATCATCCTATCTTTCTTAGGGCTTTAGATAGTCCTATAATGAGTTAATGATGGTTTACATGTATATATGTGTGTATATATATCTTGATTTCAGAGAAGAAGGGAAAGAGAAACATCAATGATGACAGAGAATCACAGATCAGCTGCCTCCTGCATGCCCCTCACTGGGGATTGAGCCCGCAATCCAGGAATGTGCCCTGACTGGGAATCCAACTGTGACCTCCTGGTCCATAGGTCAACGCATAACCACTGAGCAACACTGGCTGGGCTGTATATTTGTTATTAACAGCTGAAGTAACATGAGTTATTGAGTGCCTAAGACATGTGTTTGACCTTACAACCAGGACTAGACAAAAAAAAAAGTGTTCCATTTGAAAGTATAAGGTTTCAAGGCCATGGTCAGGTAGTTCAGTTGGTTAGAGCATCATCCTGATATGCTAAGGTTGTGGGTTCAATCCCTGATCAGGGCACATATAAGAAGTGACCAATGAATGTATAAATAAGTGGAACAGCAATCTCTTTCTCTCTCTCTCTCTTTCTCTCTCTCTCTCTCTCTCTCTCTCTCTCTCTCTCTCTCTCTCATTCAATCAATTAAAATGTTATAATGGAAGTGCAAGGTTTCAAAATAGTATCTTCCTCCTTTCCTATCCATCCCCCCCTCCATCCAAAATATTACAGGTGGGCCACCTGTACAAACTTGTCCATTTACTTCAAAGTAGGAAATGTCTGCCTAGTTGTGGGTAACAGTGTTACAGAACCCTGTAACACTGTGAAATTACTAAATTCTCCACTATTACAGAAAACTTAGGGCAAAAAGGTGCCAAATCCAGAGAACCAAAATAAATCAACTATGATATGACACGGCTAGTTCATAGCTTAGTGACTATTTCAAATCAAAACATGGGCAAATCAATTAAGTGTGGTCTTGGGAGTTGCTCAACAGTGGCACTATTGACATTTTCAGCTACATAAATTCTTTGTTATGGGAGCTATCCTGTGGGCTGGAGATATTCAGTAAGATCTCTGGCTTCTATCCACTAGATGCTAACAGTACCTGCTCCCAGTTTTTACAATCAAAAATGTCTTCAGAATTATACTAGTTGAGGGCCACTAATTTAGTTAGACCCAAGAGTGAAGGGAAAAATAAACTACCAGCCACGGGCAATATTTACCCTGGTTGAAGATGTAAGTTAAAAATCATGGAAAATAGGAACATTCATGTTCTGGGATTACCAGCTGAGGAGTTAAACACAAGCTTAGCTCTTGAGCACTGGAATTCTTCAACAGTTATTGAGTATTAGCGCAGAACAGAAACTGTACCCCACCAGACATTGCTGTCAAGTTCCTGTGAAGGTTGAGTTGTGGTTACTAGGAAACAGCACTTCATCTGAATAGAATGTGTCAGGCTGGGATCTTTAAAAATATATCAGTGAGTCAGGAGAGATTTCTCCCCTGCTGTTCCACTTTTTTTTTTCTGACTACACTATGCAAACTTCATAAAAGCACTAAGACAAGGGCTAATTGGTCCAAAAAATAGAAGAAATCTGATCCGGTTTCCTCATTTCCTTAGTGACTGACCCTTCAGCAAGAAAGAGTCCTTAAAATTGTGGCCTGGAAAATAACAATAATATATTTAAAAATAATACCCAGCTCCTCTACTAGATGGAATGATTTTTCCATATACCTAGTATGGTGTATGCCATTTTTCTTTATCATTTTTTAAAAGAAACAATTATAGTAAAACATACCTAGACCTCACTCCCATACATGCTGCAGAGATAAGCTGGGATGAGTAAAAAACCTGCCAACCCTGGGGCTTCCAGAGAGAGGACCCTCTGCCTGTACCAGCAGAGAGGCTTGGGGGTCAGAGGGTTGGCTCTCCTGGGCCTATATGGATCAGCCTCACAGAGATACCACTAGGAGCACAGTAAGGGTGCCCTCCAGCTATGGAGAGAAAGTCCTTGAGAATCTTCTTTGCTGAATCTAGAGGAGTACAAGATGGGAGGGGGAGAGGAGTTAGACCAGAAAATTTTGATTGAGCAACCACCACATAGCTTCTCTTTAATTTTCAAGTGCTTGAGCATGCCACTGACATTTTAAAATATATACTTTTATTGATTTCAGAGAGGACAAGAAAGGGAGAGAGATAGAAACATCAATGATGAAAGAGAATCATCGATCAGCTGCCTCCTCCACACCAACCTGGTCATGTGCCCTGACCAGAGTCAATCTGGAATCTCCTGGTTTACAGGTTGATGCTCATGAACTACTGAGCCATGCCGGCTAGGCTCCACTGACTTTTGATCTAGTCCTCAAACTAGTGCTGCCAATAATCCATAGAGGAAAATTAATCATGCTGTCACTGTTACTGACAAATCCTTAGACATTTTGTGCTGGATCAGCTCTGGAAGGTAATTCATTACCACCACTAACTTTGTGGTTCTTGCCCTATTAGAAAGAATGTTCTTTTGTGCATACGTAATGTGTTTAGAAAGTTTCCCAATCTCCCTTTTTTTTTATTCTCAAACCAATGATCTATAAAGGTTGGGGTGGGGACCTTTTTTAAAATTAATGCAGTTATTCCCCTCTCCATTGTGAGCTTAAAAGAACTGCAGTCTGAAAGATTAATCTCTCAAGAACACAATTTACAAAATCTGGGAATAAAATCAATATCGATAACTAAACTTTGCCTCTCCCCCCTTCAACTTCCTAAGCAATTATCTAGGTATTTTACATTCTTACACTCGTTCTACCACCTTTAGTGCTTACTGCACTTCAATCCAGTTTTGTCATGTTGGGTGGGTGGCAGAAGTGCCTGGTTTCTACAGAGTTGAAGGCACAGCAGCAGCAGCTGGGCTAGACCCCGTGTTATCATGAGACATATCCAGAAGACCTTGCGCACAGTCTAACACCACAGCTAGAAAAGAACAAGAAACTTGTTACCTACAACATAATGCACACAGTAAACCAACATGCTAAAAGGAAGTCTCTCAAATTCCACAGGAAATAATAAATAAGAGATCAAATAAAATTCCTGTTGATACACTGGGAGATAACTTGCCAGTAACTTGCTCTAGCCTTTTTGTTTCTGGCTGAAAAATCTCAAAATAGGAAGCAAGCAAAAGATTTAATTCATTTTTATGGAAGACTGTGTTGGAATAAATAGGATTCATGTAAAACTCTGATTCCCCCAAATCATTTTTACACATTTTAAAGCACTTAGGTCTCTTATAGCAGTTCTCAAAAATAAGATAAATATCTCCTAATATTCTTTTATTCTTCACCCACACAAAAATCCAGCAAAAAATTATATGTGCAATCTAGTAAAACGTTTTTTTAAACATAATACAGGCTAATACTTTTCTCCCCATTCTACAGTCAAATTCAGGTGAAAATTCAAGATTTCCCTAATTGCCAAATACAAATTCCATTGTAGAATATACAGGAAAACAGAAAAGCATGAAAAAAGAAAATTAAACTAACCAGCAATTCCAACACTCAAAGATGACTCCTTTTTAAATACTGGGTATTTTCTTCATTGCCATTCTATCCTGAAATGTGCCCCTTTCTTTCTTTTTTTTTTTTACAGAAATGATATGCTTTGTAATATGCTTTATCAATTATTATTCTCAAATTCTGGGGTCTCAGAACCACTTTGTGCTCTTTAAAATTATTGAGGACCTCAAAAAAGCCTTTTGAAATGTGGGTTATTATTTATCACTATTTATAATATTAGCAATTAAAACAAATTTTTAAAAATTCAAATAATCCATTTAAAAATAAAGTAACTCATTGCATGTCAACATTAATAACACATTTTATAAAAACTAATTCGATTTTCCAAAATTAACAACAAAAAAACATTTAGTGAAAAAAGTGACATTTTTTCCCATTTTTGCAAATTCTTTTAATGTCTGGCTTAACGAAAGACAGATGAACTCTCATACCCATTTTCTACATTCAAAATGTTGATACGTTCTGTTAGTAGAAGTATGTGAAGAAAATCTAGCCTCACACAGATATGTAGTTGGGAAAGGAAGAGCAATTTCCAGATTATTGTGGATATTTTTCTTTATACTACACCCAAACTTGACAAGTGGTAGTGTTTTCAAGATTAGTTGCAATGTGGAATTTAAAATAAAATTTAAAAATCAATGAAATTTTAATACTCTGTGCTCTCATGAGAGAATAAAAAGGGAAATGCCAATGTCTTAGTATTACAATAAAAATAGTTTTGACCTTCAGGACACCCTGAAAGGGGACCACACAATACTATGTCTAATAGGACATAATGCTCCACCGCCTGCCCTGTTGTGAAATATTTAGATTGTTTCCAGGTTTTTGCTATTAGAAAAAATGTTAGCTACATCTTTCTATACATTTGCTTTTTTCAAATAACACCTTAGGAAGTAGAATTTGAGGGTCAAAAACAAAGTTATTTTTCAGGATTTTATACATATTGCCAACTTTCTCTCCAGAAAGGTTTATTAATTCACATTCCTGTCAGTAGCCTGTACAAGAGCCTTCCGTTCTCACCACACCCTTATCAACACTGGGTACCATGTGAGCCCTGTTTTAAGAGCTGCTTTTAAAGTGTGACTGAGCTGGCTGTTAGAGAACTCACTCTTATATGGCATGCAATACTTGAGATTTACTGGAATTTTCTGCACACAGAGTACTTCTATGATAATTCTACCACAGTGTTTATTTTCTGCTAGTTAGCATTATTACAATTAGTATTTACCCTGTGTCTTCTATTTGACAGTAAGGTGTGTGTGTGTGTGTGTGTGTGTGTGTTGGTGTTTGTTTGTTTTCTGTTTTTTTATCTTTAATTTATTTATTGGTTAAGGTATTACAAATGTGTCCTCATCCCTCCCCATTAATACACACACACACACACACACACACACTCATGCTCTCATCCCCCTGTTGTCTGTGTTCATTGGTTTGGCTTATATACATGCATACAAGTCCTTTGGTTGATCTCTCCCCTTTACCCCCACCCTCCCCTACTTTCCCTCTGGGGATTGACAGTCTGATGATCCAAGCTTCTCTGTCTCTGGATCTGTCCCTGTTCATCAGTCTATGTTGTTCTCTATATTCCACAAATGAGTGAGATCATGTGGTATTTATCTTTCTCTGACTGGCTTATTTCACTTAGTATAATGCTCTCCAGTTCCATCCATGCTGTTGCAAATGGAAAGAATGCCTTCTTTTTTACCGCAGCGTAGTATTCTATTGTGTGGATGTACCACGGCTTTTTAATCCACTCATCTGCTGATGGCACTTAGGCTGTTTCCAAATCTTAGCTATGGTAAATAGTGCTGCTATGAATGTAGGGGTGCATATATCCTTTCTGATTGGTGTTTCTAGCTTTTTGGGATATATTCCTAGAAGTGGGATCACTGGGTCAAATGGGAGTTCCATTTTTAGTTTTTTTGAGGAAACTCCGTACTGTTCTCCACAGTGGCTGCACCAGTCTGCATTCCCACCAGCAGTGCATGAGTGTTCCTTTTTCTCCGCATCCTCTCCAGCACTTGTCCTTTGTTGATTTGTTGATGATAGCCATTCTGACAGGTGTGAGATGATACCTTGTTGTTTTGATTTACATCTCTCGGATGATTAGTGACTTTGAGCATGTTTTCATATGTCTCTTGGCTTTCTGTATGTCCTCTTTTGAAAAGTGTCTATTTAGGTCCGTTGCCCATTTTTTTATTGGACTTTATCTTCCTTTTGCTAAGCTGTATGAGTTCCCTGTAAATGTTGGAGATTAAATCCTTATTGGTGATAACATTGGCAAATACGTTCTCCCATGCAGTGGGCTTTCTTGTTATTTTGTTGATGGTTTCTTTTGCTGTGCAGAAGCTTTTTATTTTGATGTAGTCCCATTTGTTTATTTTCTCTTTAGTTTCCATTGCCCTAGGAACAGTATCAGTGAAGAAATTCCTTCGGCATATGTTTCTGATTTCTCTGTCTGTGAATTCCTCTAGTGTTTTTATGGTTTCCCATCTTATGTTTAAGCCCTTTATCCATTTTGAGTTTATTTTTGTGTATGGTGTGAATTGGTGGTCTAGTTTCATTTTTTTGCATGTATCTGTCCAATTTTCCCAACACCATTTATTGAAGAGACTGCCTTGACTCCACTGTATGCTCTTGCCTCCTTTGTCAAATATTAATTGAGCATAGTGGTTTGGGTCAATTTCTGAGTTCTCTATTCTATTCCACTGATATATATGTCTGTTCTTGTGCCAGTACCAAGCTGTTTTAAGAACAGTGGCTTTGTAATACAGCTTGATATCTGGTATTGAGATCCCACCTACTTTGTTCTTCTTTCTCAGGATTGCTGCAGCTATTCGAGGTCTTTTTTTATTCCAGATGAAATTTTGGAATGTTTGTTCTAGATCTGTGAAATATGACATTGGTATTTTAATGGGGATTGCATTGAATCTATAGATTGCTTTGAGTAGTATGGACATTTTGATGATGTTGATTCTACCAATTCATGAACACGGTATGTTCTTCCATCTGTTTATGTCTTCCTCTATCTTTTTTTTCAGTGTCTTGTAGTTTTTCACATATAGGTCTTTTAACTCCTTAATTAAGTTTATTCCTAGTATCTTAATTTTTTTGGTGCGATGGTAAATGAGATTGCTTTTTAAGTCTCTCTTTCTGTAAGTTCACTATTGGTGTAAAGAAATGCCATAGATTTCTTGGCATTAATTTTGTATCCTGCACATTGCCAAATTCATTTATTAAGTCTAATAATTTTTTATGGCGTCTTTAGGGTCTTCTATGTATAGTATCATGTTATCTGCAAATAAGGACAGTTTTACTTCTTTTCCAATTTGGATGCCTTTTATTTCTTCTTCTTGTCTGATCACAATGGCTAGTACTTCCAGTACTATGTGGAACAGGAGTGGTAAGGGTGGGCATCCCTCTCTTGTTCCTGTTCTTAGGGGAAATGGTTTTAATTTTTGCCCATTGAGTATGATGTTGGCTGTGGGTTTGTCATATATGGCTTTTATTATGTCGAGGTATGATCCTTCTATTCCTACCTTGCTGAGAGTTTTTATCAAGAAAGGGTTTTGAATTTTGTCAAATGCTTTTTCTGCATCAACTGATATGACTATGTGATTTTTATCTCTCAATTTGTTTATGTGGTGTATCATGTTTATTGATTTGCAGATGCTGTACCATCCTTGCATCCCTGGAATAAATCCTACTTGGTAATGGTGTATGATCTTTCTGATGTACTGCTGGATCTGATTTGCTAGAATTTTGTTGAGTATTTTGGCATCTATGTTCATGAGAGATATTGGCCTATAATTCTCTTTCATTGTGTTGTCTTTATCTGGTTTTGGTATTAGGGTGATGCTGGCTTCATAGAACGAGCTGGGAAGTGTTCCTTCCTCTTGAATTTTTTGGAATAATCTGAGGAGAACAGGTTTTAGTTCTTCCTTGACTGTTTGGTAAAACTCCCCTGTGAAGCCATCTGGCCCCAGGCTTTTGTTTGCTGGGAGCTTTTTGATGACTGCTTCTATTTCTTCCATAGTTATTGGTCTATTGAGATTTTTAGTATCTTCCTGATTGAGTTTTGGAAGGTTGTATTTTTCTAGGAAATGTCCATTTCCTCCAGGTTGTCTAGTTTGTTGGAGTAGAGTTGTTAATAGTATTTTTTTTTATATTTTATTGATTTTTTACAGAGAAGAAGGGAGAGGGATAGAGAGGTAGAAACATCGATGAGAGAGAAACATCGATCAGCTGCCTCCTGCATACTCCCCACTGGGGATGTGCCCGCAACCAAGGTACATGCCCTTGACCGGAATCGAAACTGGGACCCTTCAGTCCGCAGGCCAACACTTTATCCACTGAGCCAAACCGGTTAGGGCCATAGTATTTTTTTTTTTAACAATTCTTTGAATTTCTGTGGGGTCTGTTGTTATTTCACTTCTTTCATTTCTGATTTTGTTTGTTTGGATTCTCTCTCTTTGCTTCTTGGTGAGCCTGGCTAGAGGCTCATCAATCTTGTTTATCCTTTCAAAGAACCAGCTCTTGGTTTCATTGATCTTTTGTATTATTATTTTTTTTTTTTTGGCCTCTATGTCATTTGTTTCTGTTCTGATCTTTATTATTTCCTTCCTTCTGCTCACTCTGGGCTTTTCTTGTTGCTCTCTTTCTAATTCTTTGAGTTGTAGAATTAGATGATCTACTATCATTTTTTATTGTTTATTGAGGTAGCCCTGTAGAGCTATAAACTTCCCTCTCAGGACTGTTTTCATTATGTCCCATAGATTTTGTATTGTTGTACTTTTATTGTCATTAGTACTCAGGGTGTTTTTAATTTATTCTTTGATCTCATTGGTAACCCAATCATTATTTAGTAGCATTCTATTCAGCTTCCAAGTGTTTGAGTTTTTTTGGATTGTTTTTATTGTAGTTTATTTCTAATATTATGCCATTGTGGTCTGAGAAGATGCTTGGTATAATTTCAATCTTCTTAAATTTGAGGAGACTTTGCTTGTGACCTAGTATGTGATCTATTTTTGAAAATGTCCCATGTGCACTTGAGAAGAACGTATATTCCATGGCTTTGGGGTGAAATTTTCTGAAGATGTCAATTAAGTCCATCTGATCTAGTGAGTCATTTAGGATTGCCGTTTCTTTGCTGATTTTTTGTATAGAGGATTTATCCAGTGATGTCAGTTGTCTGTTTAAGTCCCCGACTATGATTTTATTGTTGTTGATCTCTCCTTCAATATCTTCCAGGAGTTTTTTATGTATTTGGGTGCTCCTGCATTGGGTGCATATATGTTTATCAGGGTTATATCCTCTTATTCTATCAATCCCTTTAGTATTATGAAGTGGCCTTTATTACCTCTTGATATGGCCTTTACTCTGAGTCTATTTTGTCAGATATAAGTATTCCACCCCAGCTTTTTTTTTTCATTTCCATTTGCCTGAAAGATATTTTTCCATCCCTTCACTTTCAGTCTGTGTGAGTCCCTTGTTCTGAGGTGGGTCACTTGTAGACAGCATATATATGGGTCATGTCTTTTTATCCATTCAGCCACTCAATGTCTTTTGATTAGAGCATTTAGTCCGTTACATTTAAGTTATTATTGAAAGGTACTTGTTTGTAGTCATTTTTATTTTTGTGTCTGTGTTCTTTCTTATCTTTTCATTTCTTCTTTTTACAGCATTCCCTTTATCATTTCTTGCATTACTGGCTTGGTAGTGATAAACTCCCTTAGCCTCTTCTTGCCTGTAAAGCTCCCGATTTCCCCTTCAATTTTGATTGATAGTCTTGCTATGTAGAGTATTCTTGGACTCAGTCCTTTGCTTTGCAACATTTGTATACCTCCTTCCATTCCCTTCTAGCTTGCTGTGTTTCTGTTGAGAAATCATTTGATAATCTGATGGGGGATCCTTTATAGGTAACTCTCTGTCTGTCTCTTGCAGCCTTTAAGATTCTCTCTTTGTTGTGAACATTTGCCATCGTTATTATGATGTGTCTTGGGTGTGGGTCTTTTGGGATTCATCTTGCTTGGGACTTTCTGTACTTGTGTAACTTTTTTCTTCCCATATCTGGGAGGTTTTCTGTCATTATTTCTTCAAATAGATTTTCTAATCCTTGCTGCTCTTCTTGTCCTTCTGGCAGCCCTATTATGTGTATGTCACTTCATTTCATGTTGTTCCAAACCTCTCTTCGGCTCTTCTACTGCTTTTTAATTTTTTTCTCCAGTTTCTGTTCAGATTGAGCTTGTCTCTCTACCTTATCTTCTAATGCACTAATTTGGTCCTCTGCTTCTTCTAGTTTACTGTTGAAAGCTTCCATGGTGTTTTTGATTGTAGCTATATCACTTTTCATTTCTTCCTGATTCTTGCATAGGTTGTTGAGTTTCTCATCCATCCAGTGAATGAAATGTACAACCATTACTCTGAATTCTTTTTCTGTCATGTTGCATGCTTCAATTTCACTAATTTCCTTTCTTGGCAACTCCTCATTTTTTTTCCTTTGGTGATTGTGTTGTCTCCCCATTCTGCCTATCTCCAGAAGGTTCAAACGTCGAGTTGTGTAGGCCTTGCTGCCACTGCCGTGGCAACCTCTGCCTCGGCCCCCACCATGGCAGCTTCATCTGGAAGGTCATCTGGAAGGATGTCTGGTCTAATTAGCATATTATACTTTTATTATTATTAATATTTTTATGCTGTACTTTATATTCCTGGCAATAGGTTTTTTGAGACAGTAACCACGTCTCATTATCTTAGTGCTGATTCCATGGGGTGGTGACTCATGGGATAATGGTGGAAAATACTTAGAGAGACCTGGGTTAAAATCATGTCTTCACTGCTTACTAGCTGTGCAAGCTTTTGTAAATTATTTCCCCTTCCTTTCCTTTGGTCATCATTAGTTAACAGGTAGACTAATATCTACAGTACTTCAGAAGGCAGCTGTTTTGAAATTATATGTGTAAAAAACCTTGTCCAATACTTGGCAAATATTCCGTATGTTTGCTCTCTTTCTTTTCCTTTCCAATGTTGAATTAACCTTGTGAAATCCAAAGTTGAAGGATCTTAAATACATGTTGATTTACGAATAGACTACACTTAATTAAGACAGAGGACACCTCTTTAATAATGATTACCTCTGGAAAGTGTAACTAAGCAAAATTGATGAGTTTTCTAATTACTCTTTTCTGCATCACTCAGTTGTTACTCATTCTCTCAGTCAGTCAACATCTATGAGTGTCTCATATGTGTTCCAAAGAGAAAATGTACACAGTCCATAAACAAAACAGAAATGTAAAATGAAACTTTTTAGTGTCAGAATGCTACTTCTTTGGTCATAATGAAACCTGTATTCAGAGAAAAGCTATTCATAAAGGTATGCTGAGAGAGCTACTCTGACTGTAGATTTCAGTAGCAGCTGGTACATCATCCCTGGTCCTATTCTTGTTAAAAGCTGACAGTTTTTGCAGTGGGGCTTTAAATTATATACATATATATATATATATACACACACACATACATTATTTTATTATCTGTCCACAGTGTTATAAATTTTTAAGGAGAAACAAAATAAAATGAAATCTTCAACAACTTGAACACCTTTGGGGGCCTCCTAATTAGAAGTACTCATAGATTATATAGAAAATAACTACAATGATAACACTATTACAGCAACACTTATAAGGTATACCTAAAACTGTAACCAGAGGCAAATTAATAGTCTTGTTAGCTTATTAAACAATAAAAAGTCAAAATAACCTAACTAAAGTATTCCATCAAACTGTTTTAATGTATGCATTTAATATATATGGCATACTATTTTAAAAGCCCCTTAAAATCAACCTCTATACTCACAAGGAAATGCTCACAGATGTTGGCTCCTATTTACTGTTTGTGGATTGGGAAAGGAAAACTTGGCCTATCACTGTTGCACCAACCTAGATATCTAGAGACAACTCTAACAAGAAAAATTATACAAAAGAAAAATACAACTGCAACCTACAAAAGCTGGCACTAGCTAAAAATACTAAGCAACACAGATTAGAGGTTCCCAGACACCGTTCTATACAAACTAGAAGTGTCAAAGTATTTGAAATTTATTTTTTACACTCTAATTCCTGGGTCTTGCCCCAGAACTTCCAAATCAGAATCCCCAGTGATAAGACATAGTAGTCTGTGTTTTGGGTAAAGCCTTCTGGTGAGTTTCAGGTGTAGCAACTTTGGGGAACCACTAGATACATATCTTAATTTTTAATTATCAAACAATAAAAAAGTTACTAAACACATGAAGATTATCAGCAAATTGAAAGAGGTGAAACAACTGAGAAGTCAGAGAGAATAGATATAATGTTAATGCAGAAAACAGTAGAAAATGTTTCAGTGGGATTAAAAAAGTTGAAGCTGGGATTTCATCACTGAAACAAGATAGAATAGAAAAAAGGAAGGAGGTGGCTGGCATAGGAGTGGGGAAGAAATTACCTGAGAACAAGAATGAATTCCTCAAAATTTAGAGAAAGGAATGAAGAGAGGGAGAGGATAGAAGGGAGGGAGGAAGAGGATAAAAAAGATGGAGTGTTTTGTAAAGTCAGTGAAGAACAGAATAGAAACCAAGACTAGTATATTTTAACGTGACTCTGAAATCTCTTCAAATACCAACAAAAAAGCTTTGATATTTTCTGATAACCCAACCAAAGAAATTAGAGAAAAGACACTAGTGAGACAGATGCAGTTCAGGTTGAAGATCACTCCTGGTTTCAACTCCAAATTAAAACATAAGTCAAGTAGAATTATTTGTGCACCTTGGATATACCCCCAACTAAGGGTGTAGAATGAGTAGTGGTCACTAAGGAATAGCATTGCTATAAATAGCAGTATGAACCCATGAAACTGCTCAAGTCTTCGGTCCTGGCAGGTTATAATAGAGGGAGGGACAGGAAACTGCTTACTCTGTTCCAGGAACACGTGATGTCCTTGACCATTCGTATCATTCCTCACCCCCACACCTACCTCCCCCACCCTTCCACACACACACACACACACACACACACACACACATCTACATTTTTCAGAGGCTGAGGCTCAAAGCGGTCAACTGGTTCTTACCAGTACATTCTGGAGAACTGTGAGTGCTAAGGCTTTAACTCTAGGAGAGATTCAAAGAAAGTCTGGGACTCTGATCCTTGAGATAAAATTGAGATTAATCAAGAACTTTTTGCTACCAGCATTGGATGGCACATGCTAAAGTTGTTGTTAAGTCATTACAAACCTCTCTTCAGGTCTATAACTCTATGTTCAACAGGGTTTGAAATATTTACAATGGGGAAGGAAGCATGAAGGTCGGGAAGGTCCTTCGGCTCTAAAGCAGGTTTTATAATTTTTGCTGGCAGTGTGTTATGGTGATGAAGGACTAATGGAGCTTAAGGGTTTCAATATTGTGATTATTTTTTAGGAAAAAAATATATAATTTTTTTATTGATTTCAGAGAGGAGAGAGCGATAGAAACATCAATGATAAGAGAGAATCATTGATTGGCTGCCTCCTGTACACCCCACAGCAGGGATCGAGCAACTGAGCAGATGCCCTGACCAGGAATCAAACCATGACCTCCTGGTTCATAGGTCAATGCTCTATCATTAAGCCATGCTGACCGGGCAATATCATTGACTACTAATGGCTGCTGCCAAGTAGCATGTTCAGAGTCTGCAGAATTGTCTTGCAGGTCTTAGTTTTCCTTTGTAACAGACAATTATTTCCCAAGGAGATGAAAAGAAGCCAAAACCAAAAGCAAAACCTTCTGACTTTCTGAAAAGGTGTTATATTGCTTTTCCCTCTTCCAATCTCTATATTCCAGAAAACAAAGAGAAACAGATGGGAAAGCTATACAACCTCACCTCTTCCTGTTGGCATGGCTGCTCTGATGAAGGATGGAGCCCTTCCTGGGTGATAGGATCAAACAACTTTCACTCACTTACATGTGGGTAGGCAATAAGGTGTGAGCCACAGGTATTCCTTGTAGGTGCTCTTGGGTGACCTGTTTTAAGGTTTTAGAAACTCACTTGGGAGATTCTGCATTCAGAATCCTACCCTTTCTCTCAGAATCGAGTATCCTCCTACTCATCTTCTATCCTCTGGTCTCCCTACCTTGACAGATAGCTTTTATTACCTTTTTTCCCCCTGGATACCATCTCAGAGACCAAACTATGACCAGGAATTTTAGCTAATGTTCTTGTTGGACAGTTTACAGATGTAAAGTTAAACATTTTTTTTGACTAATAGAAAAATTAACTATTTAATAATTTTCAAAAAAGATAAAAACAAATATTCCTTCCAAGATATTACAAAGATAAAAATGAAGTTGGATAGATTCCAAAACATTCAGGCTTGTCCCCGAACCCTTCTTTTCTAAAATTAGCTAAATGGAATTGGTGTCTCCATTTCCAAGTTACCAGAAAAGGAAATCTGACGCTGTTGGAGTCCATTTCTCCCTTGACCAGGGTCACAGTCGCCCACCTTGTAAGTTGCAGCAAATTCTCAAACAAGGACCGACCTAAGTACACAGACTACAAGAGGCACTTATCTTTCTGATAACAGCGAACAGATAATTAAGAGATTTCAATAGAGCTTTGAAACCCTACAGCAAATATGCCAAGGTGTGTGACAAGCCATGCATGTTGAGGCCTAAATTAAAGACTTGTTCCTTTTTATCACACGATAAGTCAAGCTAGAACAAACAGTGACAGTGACATTCAGCTGGTATTTAATGCGAAAAGCTACTTTAACCTCTTATGATTGTGTTTAGTCATTGCTCTGTGTTGTTTTTCAATTAAATTCCTTATGGGGATATTAACTAGTTGATTTGTTCCATTGTTTAAATAAAGTGTATGTCCACAGAAGAAGCAAAATCTACTGCATCTGTTAAATATTCTGAGGAACAGGTAATGAAACCTGAGGGAAGTCTAGTCCAGTGCCCCATGCTGTTCTAGTAGACATTTGACATCCTTGTTGACAATCCAGCATCTGACCTCTCTTCCTATTTGATGAGTTCCCCAGCTGGTGGGTCCTGCAGGAGCCAGAGCTGGCAATGCCAGATACTGTCCCAGTGATGACCTTCACATCCATTCTAGACTGACCTGAGGGCTACGAATGAAAGACATAGATGGTTGAGCTCCTCATTCTCTCTGGCCATAGCAGATGTCGCAATAGTGAACTGCTGGTATGGAAGTGGTAACAGTATTAATTGTGACACCTAGTGCTCAATAGTAATGGTAACCATTTCCTCACTAGAGGATTTTTTTAAAAACAGCTTCATTGACATATAATTCACATGCCATACAATTCACCCATGTAAAGTGTACAATTTATTTGCTTTTAGTCTATTCACAGGGCTGTCCAACCATCCTCACAATAGGTTTTAGAACATTTTCATCATCCCCCAAATAAACCTCACACACACCCTTTAAGCATCTTGTGGTTTTGACTTGCATTTTCCTGATGGCTAACAATGTTGAGTATCCTTTCATGTGCTCATTAGACATTTGTATTTCTTCTTTGGAGAACTATCTATTCAGACCATTTGCCCATTTTAAATTGGGTCATTTGTCTTTCTATAATTGGGTTACATAGTTCACCAGACCAGTTTTGAGGCATGGTTTTAAGGGTTGTTCCTGGCTACCAGAGCCTACTTTTCCACACTTCAGTGATTTTATGCGCTACCAATATCCTTTGAGTAAAGTCATTTTCTGCTTAAATCAGTCATAGTTAGCTTCTATTGCAATTCAAAACCCTGACTGCAGAGTCTGGAATGCAAGGCAGCGCCAGCACACCTCACCTAGAGAAAATCACTTATATAAGGCTTTACTGGCAAATGGAAGACTGTTAAGTGGCAGGGTTGGGGTTTCTGAATTCATGATTCTAAACTCTGAAACTATGCAAACTCAATCCAAGGGAATTTATGGTATTGACAAGTGAAAACTTTGGCAGGTTGAGTAGCAAGTAGGAACTGGAGCACAGAAAAACAAAAAGAAAACTAAGAAATGGTTGTCATTTCTTGTTATTTCTCCTAAGATAAAGTAGGCCATTGATTCCTGTGAGTTGTTCAGATGATAAGGCCCTAATTTTCTGGTGCCGGCAGTCCTCTCCCTGCTTTGGTCCTGCAGCCACAGGAGTTGCATAACCCTGCATCTTTCTGCCAATCAAGGTTGGTATCTAGGGCCTCCACTAGGATTTCCTTCCAAAGGGTCAAGTATGTAAATGATGTAGAAGTTCTGGTTTTATCAGCCGATTTAGCTACACATTTGGTTATCATACAATTTTAGTTCATATATTAACACTGCTAACTTTGAGTTAGCTAAATAAGAATATCACTCCATCCTAGAGTTATTAGTGATCTGAGGCTGAAGGTTTGGAGAAAATTGTTCTCTGCAGTTTCCTGGATAACACCCTTGGCTCACCCTCTGAGTAGGACAGACTGAGCACAAGAGTAGTGCCAGTCTGCCTTTGGTTTTCCCTCACAACCCTTCTATAAGCACCTACTCTCCCCCTTTCTGATGCCTTTTTTTCCCAGGGGAGTATCTTAGATCCTGTACTTAAAGGGATTTGTTTGAAAGGGAATCCAATCTAAAACAGATGCTAATAGGTTAAAGTGTAGTAGGCAGTTAGGCAGAGTAGAACGGACAGGTCAGTTGCAGAATGTCGCCAGGGCAGAAAGCCATGGGCAATTGTAAAGTGGTACCTTGCCCCCAGGGTGACCTGCTAGAGCTTCTTTCTTAGCCAGAAATCAAATACCAAGGTTGCTGAACCAAGTAACATCCCATAGCCAGTAACATCTATTACCGGTTCACCACTAAGAAACTATTAATACTCTAAAAGGTGTTTGTATTTCTATATCATTGATCTCTCTATACTGACTTGCTTTTTGCCAAATTCAAAGACCACTTCTCAGCTGTCATTATCCTTACCTTTATTTTGGCATCTAAGCACAAGATGATTTGTTATGAGTGAGAGGATATGAGTGGTACAGATTTGAGAGGAGGAAACCTGAGATCCTGGGATGAAATGTTTTGAGATGAGACTCAACCACTAAAGTATTCAACAACCATCTCTTAAGCAACCTACTATGTGCCAGACACTGTGTTCTAGCTGCTGGAGATGCAGCAGATAAGAAAAGCAAGGCCCTTGCTCTCATGGAGCTTCCTCTCTAGTGGTGACAATAAACAATAAATAAATAAATAAAAAGACACTGATACTGATAGGTGCTATGAAGAGCAACGTGAACTAGGGAGAAATGTAATAGTGACAGATGTGAAAAGAGCCCCTTAGGCCAGGTGGTTGAGGAGAGCCTCTTTAAGAATCTGACATTGTAACAGAGTGGCATGCTCATCTCTGAATCCTTGTTCCAGCCTGCGTGTTCCCATGGCCTTCAGGCTGACAGTTCCTGCTTCAGACACGATAATCATTAGAGGAATGCTGCTTGGAACTTGAGTTTTTATAAAAATAGCCCTTCCCCATTTTCCCCTCCTTTGACACAAAAGAAGCCTGAACTCTGTACTTTCTTAAGATGGATTTGAGGAACTACTAGGTCTCCCATCTTCTCTGTTGGTGCCTTCTCAATCAATGAACTTTTCCTTACTCCAAACTCTGACATTTTTAATTGGCCTTTTGAAGAGTCAGGATCACAGACTTTGGACTGGTAACATTTACTCTGAAACCTGAAGAGTGGATTTGGCTGAGGAGTTCCAGGGAGAGAAAACAGCAAGTGTAGAGACCTAGATGCAGGATCAGGCTTAGCATGTTAGAAGTTCAAAAGAACAAAGAATGACTAGAATGTAGTGAAAACAGCAAAATAGTATGAGAGGAAAGCAGGTCGGGTAGGGCCTTGAAAGCTCTTGTAGAGTCAGAGAGGTTATCTTGCCCAAGACACACAGTAAGTGGCAGAGCTGGGATGATAATCCAGGCCTTTTCAATTCTATCAGGTGTTTTTGCATTGGAGCCTAGTTTATGCCCAAAATGGTACTAGATGGAAGAGGTGATTTATTGAAGCCTTTCTTGGAGATCCCACTCCACATTTACATTGCAGCACAAAATAGTAGAGTAATACACCAGGCCAAATCTAATACAGAGTCTATTAAATGCAGACCTGAATTTTATAGATATTATTAGGG